>JAQHUG010000091.1:6353806-6367517 GCA_028555095.1 Dicrostonyx torquatus | reverse complement strand
GATATATGATACACACCCCATGCTAAGCAGATACCAACCAGCACCATGTTCTCTCCAGAACTGTAAAGTACACAACCTACTTCTATGTTAAGTTATCTATCCAGGATATTTTGTTAGAGAAGCAGAAAATGGACTAGGATATGGATCAACCCCACTTTGGCACTGAGGCAAGGCCTAGAGAGGAGGCATTTTGTCAAGTTCAGAACATACAACCTGGTCCCAATCCTGACTCTAACCACCTAATTATGTACTAGAATCCAAAGCACAACTCAAGTCTAAGGCAAGTGTTTGGGGAAGGAACTCACGGGCTTTGTGGTTTTCTCAGTCCTGTCTTTGGCAAGGTTAAAACCACAGCTGGGACAAATCCGAGGTTTATGTCGGTTGGTATAGACATAGCTACAAGAAGGATTTTTGCACTTTCCCCGTCCTCTTGATGTAGCCAGGCCCAAATCCTACAAAAGAGAGACCCATGTTTAAACTCATACACAAAACCCTGCCTCACAAAAAGTGAGGGACAGATGGTTCAGCAGTGAAAGCACCTGCAAGCAACATGACCAAAGTTTAGAACCCCAGCTTCCAAATAAATGCCAGGTGAGCACAGCAGCTCCCCTGTAATTCCAGCAATGGAAGGCAGAGCTGGGCTTACCAGAACAAGCTCCCTAGCTGGTGATCACGGTATCTGACTGAAAACTTACCTCAAGAATAAGGTGGAGAGCAACTGAGGAAACATCAGTTAACATCAACCTTTGGCACTCATACACATATGCACGCATGTACCCACACACAGATGCACAAACACACTTTCAAGGCTGGCTAGGCTAGGGCTAAAGACTGAGCTCAAGGCCAGGCTAAAAAGCTTAGTGAGACCTTGTCTCAAAATCTTAAAAAGTGCTGGGGATGACAGTAGTGGAGTGCTTGCCGAGCATGTGAGGTTATAAACAGTACAGAAATGGAGGGTAGGGAGAGCCTTGTGGGGAGGCTACAGCAGCCACATGAGCTGCTTTATCAGCACACTTCTCAAATTCATGAAGATGATTTGTGTTTGATGTTTGTGCTTTAGAGAAGAAAGTGCATTACCGCCTAAACTTACCTGTGGAACCTCCCCCCCCCACCCCGCTTTTGGTTTTTCCAGACAAGGATTCTCTGTGTAACAGTCCTGGCTGTTGTGGAACTAGCTCTTGTAGACCAGGATGGTCTAGAACTCACTGAGATCGGCCTGCCTCTGCCTCCCAAGTGCTGGGATTAAAGGCGTGTGTCACCACCGCCCAGCCCCATTCTTTCTTTAATTTTATGTATGTAGGTATTTTGCCTGCATGTCTGTCTGTGCACCACCGCATATGTGACTGGTATCAGATTCCCTGGGACTGGAGTTACTAACAGCTGTGAGTCACCATGTGGGTGTTGGGAACTGAATCAGGATCCTCTGGATGAGCAGCCAGTGCTCTTAAGCACTGAGCCAGCTCTCCAGCTCTGGACCCACTTTCTATGCTAACATACCAACTCTAGACTGGACTCTGATCTCTACTTAGTATTAATAAAAATGTCCTGGCTCATACTTTGTATCTACCTGAAACAAACAAACCAATATAACTCAGCGGATTCACCCACCAACCATCCTTTGTACCACCAATGGGGTATTTAGCACCAGTCATTCATTTCTGACTTTGCTGAGCTCAATCTCTGCTATTGCTCCTGGCTCCCACAAACCTTCAACCACAAAAATCAAAACAACTTCCCACCACCAGGGCTCACACTTACCAATGTAACAGTGCAGCTGTATTTGTATGGAGGAAACACATCCGGCTTGACCTCCACAACTTTGACCTGAGGTGTCCTGCTGCTTGGGCAATTTGATAGCTGTGGATTAGAACAAATCAGTGTTGTTCTATACCTTAGGCAAAATACTCAGGTTCTGGGTCCTAAAATAACCTGAAATAATTCCCAGGGAAACTATAGACTCATGCTCCAAATGCACCCTCAGGAATGCTCACTGGTGGTCACCAGTACAAAGACTGAACATCAGATTCAAGTGTATGGGCCATTACATTTCAGAACAGATTTACAGCTGCTTTGGGGAAATACAATTGTAATAGCTATCCATATAGACACACAATTGAATACTGTTACTGTTAAAGTGTCATGAGAGAGAAAGACACACAGAGCTCATGTGGGGGGGGTTACTGGAGGAAAGGGGATGGAAAAAGGGGGGAGAGGAGGAGGGAGTCTGGCCTCTGGGGACAGGAACAGCAGAAGAGAGGAGGGGCAGAGAGAGGAAGGAGAGAGAGAGAGGGAGGGAGAGGGAGAGACAGGCAGAGAAGCAGAGAGACAGAGAAAGAGAGGAAGAGAGAAAGAGACACCCTCTTTGTATCAGATTTACCAGGAGAAACAGGTGGTTGATTACTGACTGAGGGCAGTCAAAAGTAAAAAGTGAAACAGAACAAATTTGTACCAAACTGGTGTAAGACTGTCTTCCTGAGAAGGCAAGGAAAAGTGACAGAGGAGAGATTCCCCAGGGCCAGATGGAAACAGGAGCTGAGCAAATAGAAAGAAAGAGAGAACCGGTGTGTGCTAAACAAGAGGAAGCTGCCTTCTCCATCTGACCCTCACGTTGCAGCAAACAGGACATTTAGAGAAGGGAGAACAGACAGAAAAAGAAAGGGGAGAACTCTTTCTCGGTTTCCTGACTGCCCGATCCAAGGAATACTGAGGTCAGATTTGATTTGAAAGGAGCTGTCAGTGGGTCTCCAAAAGACATCCTAATGAGAATGAGGTGAAAAAGCCAGTTATTCCTGGACTTGGCCAGTACCCCAGCTTTCTCAGGTCCCCCAAATATGGTGATGCCCCCAGGCCAGCATGAAGCAGAGTCTCAAGAGTACAGCATCATCATCCCCGCCTCACCTGCTACCCCTTTCTAATTCCTCACCTTTTTATGATAAGCAATAGGGAGGAGTGTTAGTGTTCAGGTGTCTGCACTGGCCTGCCCTCGGGGTCCTGACAGGATACGTCTTCAGCTGCACCACTAAGAGCACCTCCTGTACACATTCGCCATGTTCCCTATGCACATTTGCTATGAAAAGTGGGCTGTGCCCACCTCCTGTCTCTTTTCTTTCTCTCTCTTTCTCCTCTCACCCCCACCTTCATCTTCCAAAACTCTTGTCCCTAGGGACTGGTCTCTGGGCCCCTCTTTGTCCCCTTTTCTGCCCCTTCTCTCTCTTCTTCCAATAAACCTCCCATGTGAGCCCTGTTGCATGGCATGACTCTTTCTTCGTGGTAATGGTTAGCATAGAAGGAAGTCTGGAAGTCTACCTGCTAAACTGTCATGGGATAAAGATTATTGTTGTTTCCCCCCTTTACCAAGATCTATAAATATTCTATAAGAAATACATACATCATACTTATATAATAAAAATCTATAACATTCTAAACTAAGATTTTCCTGAAACAGTGAAGTTAAGTTGCTAAGAGGTTGAAGAGACACAGAAAGCTGTGACGTTTAAAACTGAACAATGCTGTTGAACAAAAGGAACAGTTCAGACAGACGACTACAGGCTTGCTCAAGTGACAGAATGTACACAAGGAGACGGCAGGAGCTGGAATTTCACCAGACTTCTCCTTTCTACCCAAGATCACACAGTCATAGCTTTACCACATCTGGGCAACAAACAGGACAGTGGTCAAGTTAAAAGTCAGGTACTATTGTCAAGACCAATCCAAAGCATTCAAAGAGAAAGTTACCCAACAAAGAGCATATGCAAGGAAGATGGCAGGTGGGATTTTTCTACATCAACCCAGATCGCGACATTTTCAAACTACAGGCCATAGTCCATTGAGAGGTAACATGGCAGAATACAACACTTTGTGAATAGAAATGGGAACCACCAAAGTGAGTGCACAGAAGTGCAAGCCGTCATTAGCTGTTCCGTGTGTATACTGACTGGGCTATAATATAAAAATATGTTTGTTATCGAGGGCCATAGCAACATCTGAAAAATGTTGACTTAGGGAACTAAAAAAAATCCACTCTAGATACATATGGGAAAAAAGAGCTAAGCATATATCTGTAATTCCAATACCTGGGAGGCTGAAGCAGGAAGTTCACAAATGTGAGGCCAGCCTGGGTTATATAGCAAAATCCTAACAAAAATAAAATTAAAAACAACAACAACAACAAAAATAACCCAAGTACATGGAATTATGAAATAGGGGAAATCTTTATTATCACCAAACGGAATAAAAGTTATAGGCTACAAACTAATAAACAGTAAACCATACATATGATTTACAGAAATTCTATTAAGAACACACCTTACTGGAGAGAGCTGAGTGATTAAGAGCTCTTGCAGAGGACCCAAGTTCATTTCCCAACACTCACATGGAGGCTCACAACTACTGTAACTCCAGACTCTTCCGGCCTCCACAGGCACTAGGTACCCATGGCGTACGCAGACACAGGTAGGCAAAATACTCATATACATAAACAGGTTTTTTTCTTTGTTTTTTGTTTTTTTTAAAGAACACACATAAGGAAAAGACTTAAACACTGAAATTCAGCCTACCAGAGTTTCAAATTGGTTCATTCTAGGGAGAGGATCAGGATGGAATTTTATTTTCTTCTTTCTTTACCTAAAACTTTTTGTACTCTCTGCCCCATTTTAAATTTATTCTTTCATAATTTCATAATAAACATAATGTGTCAGTCACTCCCCACTACCATTCTTTTCTTCTTCCTCTCTTTTTTCCTTTGAGACAGGGTCTTGCCATGTACCCCAGAATGGCCTCTAACTCAATGTGTTGGCCTTGAACTTTCAATCCTATCTCAGGCTGCCAAGAACTAGGATTACTGTGCTACCATATCCAGCTTGATTTTCTATAAAACCAGGCATTTATGTTTAAAGGAAGCTAGACAGCTATAAAAAAATCAAAGCAAATGGGGGTTGGAGAGAGCACTGGTTGCTCTTCCAGAGGTCCTGAGTTCAATTCCCAGCAACCACATGATGGCTCACAACCATTTGTAATGAGTTCTGGTGCCCTCTTCTGGCATGCAGGCAGAACACTGTATACATAACAAATAAATAAATCTTTAAAAAAAGAACCCAAAAAAGTAATGGTCTAACCCTAGATTAGATCCTATATGGAATAAAGAACATATCTGGATAAAACATACAAGATTGGAATATAAAGTCTAAGACAGAACACTAACATTTAGGAAAAGAATATCCCTATCCTTAAGAAATATACAAAGAAGCACTAAGGAATAAAGCTTGCACACAGAGCAAACTGGGCTCATATATTTAAAATTGTTTTAAGTAACATTTGGGGATGGGGCTGGATATATGGCTTAGTAGCCAAAAAGAAAGTCAGGATAGCATGTATTGCTCTTGAAGAGGATCCAAGCTAGGTTCCTAATACCCATGTCAAGCAACTCACAACTGCATGTAGACCTCTGACCTCTAAGGGCACCTGCATTCACATGCACAAACGCACACACAGACATATACATAAATAAAGTCTTTTCAGGATTACACTTTTGCACACGTGTGCACATATGGCAGGAACATGCATGCTGAGGGTGGAGGACAACTCAAGAGTCGATGCCCTCCTTCTACCATGTGGGTCCCGGGGACTGAACAAGTCTTCAGGTTTAACAGCAAGTGCTTAGCCAGCTTGCGGGTGCTGGGTCACATGTTAACAGGTGATTCTGGGTAAAGATTTTATGGGTACTAATTATATTACTTTTATTTTTGTATATTTTAAATCTATATCTAAATAAAAGGCTTTAAAGCTTAAAATAGAAAATAAAATTCCATTTTTTAAATTAATATCCCAGAGACCTATCATTGTAGAAACTGGTGTCAATCTTTTGCCTATGCCCTTTGACTCTGAAACATTAAACACAGTGACCAGATTTCCAGTGCTCCTCTTAGGATTGGGTCTTACCTTTACTTCACCAGTGCTGGATGGCTGTTGTATGGGTTGGCCCAGCTGTTTCAGAGTGCTTGGCTTCAGGCCACAAGTTCTCACAGAGGGAGTCTTATCTGGGAGAACCAGAAGTCAACTTGGTGACTTAAAGCCATTCAGCTTCCCCAACTCTCCCCTCCCCATTCTCTACCACCCCGCCTGCCTGGATCCTTACCATCGGACAGTCCCTCCCACCAGGTCTCAACTATCTCTTACCCAGGGGGAAAGCCTGTCTGGCCCTGGGCAATTCCATGCTGCTGCCCCGTCCAACACTTGCTGGGGCTGGCAGTATTGCTCTCATAGGTCTTGCTGCAGCCAGTAATGAGGGTTTGCCTCGTGGTCTGCCTTTGGGTACAGTGGTGAACAGGTCAACTCTGGAGAGGAGAAGGAAAAAAAAAAAAACCACCATGAAGGAAAAGTCAGAAAATCTGGACAAAGTACAGCATGATTAATAAAAGCCCAGAGACAGAAATTGGGCTTCAACCTGAAGGTCAGAAAAGCAAAGCAGCCAGCCACTGGCTCTTACCTCTACCTCAGTCTGAAAGAGCGCTCCTGCCTCCAGGAATCTCAGAATGAGACTGTGTGTGAGAGCTGTCTCCTCTCATCTTATATTTCTCTCTAGAGCTGGGATTAAAGGCATGGACCACTACTGCCCGGTTTCTATGTCAAACTAGTGTGGCTTCTGGGATTAAAGGTGTGTGTCACCACTGCCTGGTCGGTAAGGTTGACCAGTGCGGCTGTTTTACTCTCTGAACTTCAGGCAGGCTTTATTTATTAAAATACAACTGAAACATCACTACAACAAAGGAAGGAAATCAAAGCATAATATCCAAATTAATACTTTTTAAGAGGCTGTTATAATGACTAAGTCAGTAGGCTTTAGACAAATTGAATTCAAATTTAGCCTTTATAGGTTGGGCGGTGGTGGCATACACCTTTAATTCCAGCACTTGGGAGGCAGAGGCAGGTGATCTCTGTGAGTTCGAGGCCAGACTGATCTACAAGAGCTAGTTCTAGAACAGGCTCCAAAGCAACACTGAGAAACCCTGTCTCGAAAAACAAAACAAATTTAGCCTTTATAAATCTGTAGGGCTCTAGGCAAGCAATTTTACTCCTGTTAACCTACAGTTTTTAAGCACAAAATGAGAAGTAAATATATCAGTCATCACAAAGACACAAATTAAATAAGTATTATGGTGTACCACTATAACCCTAGAAGAAGATAAGGGATTCAAGTCCTCTTCAACTACATAGTTAGTCCAAGGCTAACCTAGGCTACATAAAACTCTATCTCAAAAACCAAATAAATAAATAATATAAAGTATAGAGAAGTATCTACAGTATGCAATAGCAACAGGCATTATAGTTATAATATATAATTTGCCTCTAATTAGGACAGTACTACCTGAAGTCTATCAAGCTTCCACATGAGGGCAGCAAAGACATCTTGATTAATACATCTCACCTGTTCTTAATTTCTGCAGTGCCAGTATTAAGCACAAGGGCTGAATCATGGAAAGCCCAATATTCAGTTCCTAAAGAGATGTGTGTCCCATGCATGTCCCAAATACCAGTCCAGAGGCCACAGCTTCATGCTTTAGTATACTAAACTACATCCAAAGCAGACTTGCTTAAGGGAAAAAGAGGGATAGATTTAAAAGTACACCAACTATGCTAGCATAGGAGCTGAAGAGATCCAGTAGCTAGCATCTGCTGCTCTTGAAAAGGACCCAAGTTCTATCCCTGCACCCACATGGTGGCTAACAACTATCAGTAACACCAGTTTCAAAGACCTGATGCCCTCTTCTGCTGTCCGCGGGCACCAGGCAGACATACGGTTCACAGACATACACGCAGGCAAATACCTGCACACATACAATAAAAATAAATCCTTTAAGAAAGCAAGTAGGAAACATGCATACATAAACATGCTTGTTTAAAATTAACTCTACGCAGTAGAGAATTGGAAATATTGACTATCCCTGGGAAATAATGACTACATAAAATGGGACAGAAAAAAGATTTTTAAAAAATGTTAATTTCTTATACTTTTAAAATATGAGCTATGTGAAAAAATTTCTAGTCATTCAATCAAAAAAAACTTTATAAATCCCAATAGAAACCATATGTGGGGAGCTGAAGAAATGGCTCAGCATTTAAGACAACTGGCTTTTTTCCCTAGAGTTCCCGAGTTCAATTTCCAGTACCCATATGGCAGCTCACAACTGTAACTCCAAGATTGGACACCCTCACACAGATATATATGCACACCAATGCACATAAACTAAAAATAAATAAATTATTAAAAAAAAAAGAAACCACATGCGGAATTACGATACTTCATAGAGGCCGATTCCCCAGGGGAGGAGGCTGTCCTGTGCACACCAGGATGCCTAGTAGTTCTTCCCCACTTAGGCAACTAGCAGCAAACCTCTCCCCAGCTTGACAACCGAAATACCTCCCAACACTGCCAAAACATCTCTGGTGGGCAAAGCTCTTCCCAGCTGAGAACCACTGAGATGAGCAAGGAGTCTTCAGTTACAGAACATGACAGATTCTGGGGCACTACATGTAGAAGTCACTTAAGCCTCTAAGAAAGGAGGGGAGAGAAAAAGCCCAAACTTACTGACTTTCTATTTGGAAGATACCAACCTGAATGCTTTAAAACAATCTTTCCTAATCTAGTCTATGAGATACTTTTTTTTATTCATTTTAAAAATATCCAATTCAAGGTTTTTTCAGAACTAGTCAAGAGACATCAGGTGACTATGTCAAAGATCAAACAGAAGCCAGAGATGGTCAAGGCTCACTGAGTCTGACCACCAGCCAAGAAATCCTACCAAACGATGCCAAAATAAATCCTCTTTCTAATCCTGTATTCTGGATTGGTAACACATGGTGTTTTTTTTTTTTGTTTGTTTTTGCTTTTTAATCTCTGACCACATCCTGTACCACCGCTTTAGGAAGACTGACAAGAAAAGATGTGCAAAGAGTATAATAGCAACGTACGGTTGGCAGAGTGTAAGGGAAAGGTAAATCACACCATGTCTCTCAGGCTTTGCTGCCTCTCTCGGGACTGCTATAATGACAGTCACAAAGCAAATCACAAAGCAAACATGTGGCCCTTGCTTAGCTGCTGTTCTAAACACAGTCCCAATAATATATAATTACACTGGCATACCCTGGAGACTTTTTCTGAGCAGGAAGTAAAGTGGAGGTGCTGGTCCCCTCTGCTGATGGTGATATGTCTGGTCCAAGACTGTCATTCTCAGTTGTCCCCAGCGTGACATCAGCCTGTATACCACTCTTGACAATTGATGTCTTAGTTATCGCTGTACCATGATTCCCGGGAACTTCCTTGACAAAAAGATGATCATCGGAGATAATCACTTCCTCCCACTCATTCTCCTCGCCTACTTCTCTTGGAGGAGCTACAGTTAAGAGCTGGCTTACAGCCTCTGAGTTCTCCAGAGTCAGTTTTGAGGCATTTTCCGGAGAGGGCTTTTGCTCAGTGGTGACAGGCTGCTGACCTCGTTTGATCACAGAGCCTTTGGAGGGGACACCTGGAGCCAGTTCCACTTTGACTTTGCCTGCCTTTTCCTAGAAAGAACAAGAAGATCTTATACTACACAAATGGCATCTTGCAGATAACAATGACATTCAAAATATTCTCTAATTTGATTCCCTTAAGAAAGCATGAGTAATAAATAAGGACACTGAGTCTACAGAGAAGAGAAGTCAGGATAAAATTGACTTTACGGCTTTTGTTCACTAGTGTGTTGGACACCTCAGTAACTAATCTAGACTTTCCTGACATGTCTCTTTCATCACGTGCTGGCTCTGACTGCTCCACGTCCACTCCTCCCATCTAGAAAGAAGCTGTTATCTTGTAGTCCTAAGTGCTTTACCTTGGTAGCCCTTCTGTGAGACTCAGTTCATTCCAATGTACTCAGGTTCATTGTTTCCATTCTCTTGGAGAAAACCTTTAGCCCCAGAATTTTTCAGTTTTCTAAAACTCAAATTAATCCACACACATTTATTATGTTAGAAGTAAGACAGGGTCTCACTATGTACCCTGAGCCAGCCTAAAACTTGCTATATAGATCCATATACCAGTTTGGCCTCAAACTCTTAGATATAGGACTCTCAGTCAAGATGAAGGACTCTCAGCTTTATCACTATGTATGCCTGCATGCAGCCAAGCTCCCCGCCATGAATGAACTGAATCTCTGAAACTGTAAGCAAATCCACCCAATTAAATGTTTTCTTTATAAGAGTTGTCACGGTATTGTATCTCTTCACAGTAATAAAAACCCTAAGACAGTTACATAGCTAAAAACTTGGAAAACAGAAGTTTTAACTCTAGGACTACATTTTTGCTATTATTTCTATCTGGGGTGTCTCCCAAAGGTACAAGGGAGGCCACTATTAGGAGGTAGTGAACCCTACCAGGTGGGGCCTAGAGGGAAGTTTTAGGCCACAAGAAACATGCTGTTGAAGGGACTGTGGGATCCTGGAGCAGTCCTTTCTCTCTTGCTTCCTGGCCATAAGACAAATGGTTCACAAGTTCTCTTTCTTTTTTTTACCTACACAATGGCATTAATGCTTCTATAAAAACCTTTCCAGGAGTTGGAGAGATGGCTCACTAGTTAAAAGCACCAGTTGTTCTTCCAGAGGTCCTGACTTCAATTCCCAGCAACCATATGGTGGCTCACAGGCATCTATGAAGGGATCTGATGCCCTCTTCTGGCATGCAGGTGTACATGAAGATAGAGCACTCATATACATGAAATAAATAAATCTTAAAACAGCAAAACTCCTTTCCTGTCTACTCTAGTCCTTCTAAGTGTCTCGCCTCTCCAAACTGAGACACGATTGCCTCATCCATTCATTTTGACTCTAAAAATTTACAATCTCATGTAAAGAACAGGGCAAGTACATGTTTTATCCAGTCAGTGCCAACTGAACAGTAAGTTACCCAAACACACAGTACTGAACTATGCTGCTCATTAATCATTCAGATGCCTGGAAGTCCAACTCCAAAGGATCAGAAACCCTATTATGACCTGTAAGGGCACATACCCACACACGAACACATACATATACACATAATTTAAAGAAAATAAAAGTGTGCTAGAGAGATGGCTTGGCAGTTAAGAGCACTGGCTGCGCTCCCAGAGGACAAGGGTTTGATTCCTAGCACTCAATGATGGCTCACAACCCCAGTTCCCTCTTCTGGTCTCTTTCAGCACTGCATACATGTAGTATACTTACATACATGCAGGCAAAACACTCATGCAGAGAAAATTTAAAAAATAATAATAATCTTTTTTTTTTAAACGGTGACAACTGTTGAATAAATGTGTTAAGGGCCTACAGAGACAGTCACTAACTAGTTCTTCCCTCAGGAAGCCATGGTGCTTCATGCAAGACTAACATTTACAATGAGCAATCATTCATTATTTTGCATTCATTTTAAGCATACAAAACCCAGTAGGTTTGGCTACAGAAACAGTCAGACAGATGGGAGGAAGGGATGGTGGGAAGGGTGTACACTGTAAAGTCAGAATTTGACTACAGACAATGTGGAATAGTAGGTGCCGAGGATATAACTCAGTTGTCAGAGTGCTTGCCTGGCATATGAAAGACCCTGGGCTTAATCTCCAGCACCATGGAAATTGAACAGGTGAACACTTGTAACCTCAGTACTTGAGGCAGAGGTACAAAGTTTAGATGTTCACCAGTTTGAAGTCGAACTCTGTCTCAAAAAAAGGAGGAAGGAGGAAGAAAGAAAGAAAAGAAGGGTAGTGAAGGGTGTGCGGTGCAAGGAAAGAGTAAGCATACCCAGAATGGACTCTGAATATCAGCTTAAGGACTTTCATTTTCAATAGCAGCTATTAAAAAAGATCTTGAGCAGGACAGTGGTGATGCAGTTTTCTATCCCAGCACTCAGGGAGGCAGAGATAGGTGGATCTCTGTGAGTTAGAGGCCAGACTGGTCTACAGAATGAGTTCCAGGACAGCCAGGGCTACACAGAGAAACCGTGTCTTGAAAAAACCAATGGGAAGGCTGGGCAGGTGGTGCAAGCCTTTAATCCCAGCATTCAAGAGGCAGAGGCAGGCTGATCTCTGTGAGTTTGAGGCCAGTCTGGTCTACAGAGGGATTCCAGGACAGGATCCAAGGTTCCAAAGCTACAGGGAAACCCTGTCTTGAAAAACAAAAACAAAAACGAGAGAAAAAAGGAGGGAAGGATCTTGAGCTAAAGAATGAAAAGATACAAGCAAGCCATCATCAGACAGAACTATGTAGTTAGTGTAAACTGTTAAAATTCAAAATTAATTTAATTGGAAGTGAATAAATTACCACATTGTAGTCATTTGTGGAAAAATTTTGTAGCAACTATGCAGTTCAGGTAGCTTTGAACTCACTAAGTAGCCCAAAGCGGTTTCAAATTTCCAACCCTGCCTACCTCCCTAGTGCTGGGATTACAGGTATGTACCACTATACCTGGCTAAAGATAATAGTTTTAAGAATGCTTAATGGTGGGGCAAGAAGATTGCTTAGAAGGTTACTTGTCACCAAGCTTGATGAATCTGATCCACTACATACACATGGGGAAAGGAGAGACCCAACTTCCAGAAATTGCCCCCTTCCTCCATGTGTGTGTAATGGTTAGGCCCACACACTTACACATAAGATAAATAAATATGTTGAAAAAACAACCAACTTAGTGGCATAAAATAAATGGGAAAAAAGCTACATAATTTAAACACAAGAAAATGACTAACAAAAAAAAACATTAAAATATTAACAGATGACTTTTCTTTTGATGACACAAGATTGTGTTTAACTACTAAAAATGAGCACAAGTGTGAGGACCTGAATTTGTCAGTCCAGCACCACATAAACCAGGTGTAGTGACTTGCATCTACAATCCTAGGGTTCCTATGGATAGATAAATGAGGGGTGGAAATCCTAGAAGCTTGAGGAACAGTTTATCCTGGCATATCAGAAGTGAAAAACAAAAGAGATCCTGTCTCAAAGTGAAAAGCAAGGACCAACACCCCTGGTGTTGTCTGACCTCCATGTGTGACACAGCATGCATGCACTTGAACTGACTCAAACTAACAGGCACACACACCCAAGAACATCACACACACTTTACAAAGGTTGAAAACAAGTCAGGGTTAACTTAAAAACAAACAAACAAAAACACTGAATGAACCTTACCTTTGGTATCCACTTCCCTCCTAGGAAGTTACCACAAGTTGGGCACTTAGGTGGCTTGTGCCTAGTGACATAGGTAAAGGAACAACCTGGGCTCGTGCACGCCCCATGGCCCCGGCGGGTATATGTAGTAGTCTATAAACAAACAAGCAAACAAACAAGAGTCAAGACCAAGAATCCAGTCCAAGACTACTGACTACTATAACCACAATATCCAGAGGACAACAGCTTAAACATTCATGACACCATAGAAGATCTGTTAGAAAGGTCCTTTGGGCTTTTCATGGCGGCGGGTCCTTGAAATTTCGTATGATGGATGGAGATAGAGCCAGAGACCCACATTCACACCAGAGCAAGGGATTGTGCTACCAAGGTCCAGTGGAAGAACAGAAGGAGGGAGAAGATGAGCAAGGACGTCAGGACCATGAGGGACTGGCCCACCAACAGAGACAGCACACTTGATCTATTGGGAGCTCATCAAATCCAGCTGGACCAGGACTGAATGAGCATATGACCTAACCGGACT
>JAQHUG010000091.1:6333361-6353601 GCA_028555095.1 Dicrostonyx torquatus | reverse complement strand
GGTATAAACTCCCCAGGGCTACACAGGTGATGGCTGTTAGTGAACATGGTGGCACACAGTGCTCAACACTGTATCAGAATCTCATTCTATCCCCTTAGCAATGTTTGCTATCGTAGCTAATACTGTTGAAATGTTTTGCCTCAAATCATATAGTGGGGTTGGAGTGATGGCTCAGTGATTAAGAGCACTGGCTGCTCTACCATGGACCCAGGGTTGATTCCCAGCACCCATATGGTGGGATTACAAATGTCTATAACTTCAATTCCAGAGGATCTGACAGCCTCTTCTGTCCTCCTTGGGCACCAGGTGCAGATGTGGCACACAGATATACATGCAAGGAACACACACAAACACACAAAAACAACAACAAAGACATCAAAAAGATTTTAGTTGGGTGTAGTGCCATACACCTTTTAAACCTGTAATCCCAGCACTTGGTAGGCAGATCTCTGAGTTTAAGGCCAGTTTGGTCTACATGGTGAAATGTTTATTAAACTGCTAATCCATAATTTTTCTAGCCCAGCCAAAAGTAATAATTGCCCTAAAATAAACTGCCATTAGCCACTTCTGCCACACAAGGAAATACTGCCCATCATTGTGGCACCATGTCAAGAATAAATGCCAAGTGGAGTAGCACTTAGGTTTAGGTTCCAACTTTTCCATCGACACACTGAATGACCTAGGTAAAGTCACTTGGGTTTTCTCCTCTGGAAAAAAAAAAAATCACATCTTCTTCTGGTCACAGAGGTATGCCAAGGGGCAAATGTCAAGAATGGGGAAACAGGCATAGTAAACTGCAAAGGATCTTACAGTTCTGAGATTATTATAATCATCTTTTCCCAGACTAATCTAATACTAACAGACTCAGCATGTCAAATACCTACAGAAAGCAGACTACAAATGTAAGGAAGGCAGTCCTAGAAATAGTGACTGGGAACTTGGAAACACTCCTCAACAGCAGCCTGAAGGAACAGTAACACTAAACAAAAATGCTCATGCTTAAGGCTATTTCAGCCTTAAAACACAGAAAAGTGACATAGAAAACTTTTCTAGAAGAGCCTGGCTCTTGACAGAACAGTCACTTCCAAGAAGATAAGGTTTCCAGAAAAAATAGCCAATGTCTCCTTTAATCAAGCTTCAGTGGGTCCTATTTTAAGATGTTGCTACACAAACATTAGGATCTGAGTTTAGATCTCAGCACCAGTGCAGAAAGGTGTGTTCCTAGAGTCCCAGAGCTGGAAGAGGACAAAGGTTAGCCTGACACTGAGTCTAGCAAATCAGTGAGCTCCAGGATTAGAGAGATCTCAGTCTCAGTCTGAGCAAGTAAGGTGCAAAGAGACAGGAAGACATGTGACATCAACCTTTAATTTCCACACACACATGTATATATGTGTATACAATACACACACTGCAGCAACTTTCTCATCCAAGGATATACTGCTTAGCTGGACACATGGCACATATCTGTATTCCTGGCTACTTGTAAACTGAGACAGGAGGACCATTTGAGCCCATGAGTTCCAGATCAGTTTGGGCAAAACAATTAAAACCTCATTTCAAGACAGAAAATATCAAATACACGGTTTGTCTACAGCAAAGGTTGTTGAAAGTCAGACTGGGGTTAAGTTGAAAATATATACTATTAGCTCTAAAACACACACACACAAAACAAACAAACAAACAAAAAACTACAAAAATAACCAAAACAAAGGTAGAGAACTCTTCCAGCATATCTCCCAGTCCACACTGTCTCCTGATTTTGCATTTTCAAGAGTTGGAGCCTTTGTGGTGGGGTTTTGCCTTCAGGATTCCTTGACTGTGTTCCAGTTTAGAGCTAAACCATTACATAGAGAGAAAAGTGAAGCCAAAGGATCATGAATTCAAGGCCAGTCTGGGCTACAAAGTAAAACAGATCTCAAAAAGGGGGAAAGAAGGGGAAGGTGAGTAAAAGTTGGAGGAGGAAAAAAAAGATGGAAATCACAACAATTCAATTAAAACCAAAGAAACAGAACAAAACTGATGGAACAAATACAATAACAGATTGTGATGGCCGGCTCTGACCATCAATTTTATAGGTCATAGAACGAACTACCCAGGAGATACATCTCTCGGTGTTTCTGTGAAGGGTGGGTGATCCTACAGAAGATTAGCTGAGGTGGGAGTAAGGTTTACCCTCAAAGTAGTAGGACCTTATAAATGGCAGCTTGGATACAAAGGGGTCTAGGGGAAAAGCACTGCACATCCACTTGCCTTTGAGTGAGTGTCTACTGCCGTGCCGACGTCTCCACTGAAATCAAGACTTTAATCTTGGAAAAAAAAAGCTAAGACTTTCCAAGGACACTCTAGGCCTTCAGTGCTTCACTGGGACTGCTGAGGCACCTCCAGCTTTTTGGATTGAACAACTACCAGGTTCTCTGCCTCTTTAGCATGAAGACAGTCACTGTAGGACTATCCAGCCCTTACCATGTAAGTCCCCCTTTATAATATATATACACTTATTGATTTCACCGCTCTAGAGAACCCTAATATATATTTTGGTACCAGGGATGGAGCTAAATATTTCTAGACTATATGACCATGTGGTTTAGAGGCGTTTAGGCCTGGTTTATGCAAGAAATCAAAAAGTTTAGACCAGTGGGCAAAAAAAGCTCTAGAATCTTGTAAACAAAGCTCACTGAGCAATTCTGGTGGAAGTTCAGAACAGTATGCCAACAGAAATGCAGGCAGTGATGGCCTGATTTATCAGGCTTCAGAGAACACCATAGCCTATTGAGACTGGGCTAGAGTCCATTCTATTATAGTCAGAAAATACATCTGCAGTCTGCCTGGGTCCTGGTAACTTGAGTAAGTCTGAATTAAACGTAACAGACCATTTCTCTAGCAGAGGAAATCTCAGGACACCACAGCATTCAGGCTGCAGCATAGCTACTGCCCACAGCTCTGATTCAATCTACAGTGAGGGGGAGCAAAGATATGAATATACAAATGGAGAGGAAATGAGTGAGGCAGGGATACAGAAAGTAGCTGTAACTGTTAACAAGGAACCTTTAGCTCTGAACTGGGACACAGGCAAGGTGGCCTGAAGGCAAGACCCTACCTCAAAGGCTCCAACTCTTGAAAATGCAAATTCAGGAGACAGTTTGGACTGGGAGAGAGGCTGAAAGAGTTCTCTACTCAAAAACAATCACCTGGAGAAGTTTTCCCAGGTCCAGTTGCCAAGGCACATAGAGGCCACTAAAGCTTTGGCATATGTAGGCAGGACTACATCTTGATGAGCAAGACAATGTATCAACACTTCCTATATGGTTTTGTAGACATGCAAAATCAAAGATTTATGGGGTCATAGAGGCCTACACCAAGGTTCTAGAACACCTCTGTGGCCAGGTAACATGTAGCAAGACCAGAGTCTCTGTAAGGAGGCCCAGAAACTCCCGTGTGATGGTAAAGAAACCTCAGAATGCTGGAGATGCTAGGATTGTGGGATGTCTGCTAAGACCTCTGGCACAGACTGGCACTTGCCTAGGAGAAAGGCCACATGCTCTGCAGGCAGTAGAACTGGAGAGTTCATCCCAGCACTTGGGAAGGCAGAGGCAGGGGGATCTCTCTGAATTAAGAGGCAAGCCAGGTCTACATAGAGATATTCTGTCTCAAAAATAGCAACAAAAACAATTTTTTTTTTAAGTGGTTGTGAGCCGGGTGGTTGTACATGCCTTTAATCTCAGCACTTGGGAAACAGAGGTAGATGGATCTCTGAGTTGAAAGCCAGTCTTGTCTACAGAGCTACAACGAGAAACTCTGTCTTGAAAAACAAAAACAAAAGAAAAAAACAGTGACTGTGTCTCGGTGTCACAATGGCAAGAGGTAGACTTGGGAATGTTAATTTTCATGTCAACTTGGCTAGATTCATAAACAAACAGGAGACACCTCTGGGCATGTCGGTGGGAACATTTCTAGAGATTTAACTAGAGGAAGATTCAACTTAAATGTGGGCAGCACCATCCCAAAGATTGGAGCCCTGCTGAATACAAAGGGAAAAAGAAGAAATTGAGCTAAGCACCTTCATTCAGCTGTCTGCTTTCTGACTAGAGATGCCATATGACCAGCAGCCTCACACTCTGCTGCCATGCCTTCCCACCATGACTGAGGCAAAAAACAACAAACAAAAACAACCCCAAAAAATACCAAAACCTAACCATAGCAAATATAAATGCTTTTCATCAGACTGTCTTTGTTTTACATCTAACTACATGCTGTCTATAAAACAGAACAATCCTTAAATATAAAGTGACAAAATGGCTAAACAGCATGGAAACAAACTAGTTGCTAATAGTAACTAATAAAACCAAAACTAAAGAACAACACAGTAGGCTTCAGAGCAAATAACATTACTCAAGGTCATTTCATAATAATGAAGTGGCAATTTATGCAGATGACATAACAATCCTAATGTTTATGTAAATAAAGTCCAAATGTATGGAATAAAAACTAATAGGGCTTTAAGAAGAAACAGAACATCCACAGTGACAGTTGGATGCCTTCTCCCAATAGCTGACAGGATAGACAGATCAAAGATCAGCATGGATACAAAGGAGTTGAACAATATTATCCATTATCCTGACCTAATCTGATATGAATGTAACATTCTACTAAATAATGAAATCTACCACTTCAGCCAGGTGTGGCAGCACATGTGTGCTGCACATGGCAGCACTTGGGAGGTAGAGACAGGTGGAGGCCTGGTCTACAAAGTGAGCTCCATGAAAACTGGAGTTACACAGTGAGACCTTGTCTCAAAACAAAACAAAATTAATTTCTAAAAAGTCCCCCTTTTTACTACATACTGCCAGGGACTAAGTAGTTCAAAATACCATTTATAATAGCATCAAAATCGTGAAATATTTAGGGATACATCTCAGTCCAGAAGTTGCAGCATGTGATGGGAAAACAACTGAGTCAAGGAGCCAGAGTCTGGTTTGTTTACGTCAACTCCTCTTTCTCTGGGCTGTTTTAACATCTGTGCGGTGATAATGCTTCCTAGATCAGTGGTTCCACAGTGTTTTGAAACCTACCCTCAGGGTGTTTCAAGAAGCCTACATACTTTGGGGAGTTCACAGGTACTGCAGAGCTGTACCTTCAAGGCTTCTGACCGTCAACATGTGGCCCGGGGAATTCCAAAGCCCACTGCTGGCTCCCATGTTTTAAGGCTTTAAGACCTTAGAAAACTATTTTTAATAGGAGAGAATGCTTATAGAGCCCCAATTCCCCACTACTGACCAGTTTGATGGAGGAAGGGTTCTCCACAACCGAGTAAGCAGGCAGAGGCAGCATGATGAACTGAGTGGTTGGAGCAGAGGAGCTATTCTCACTGGAATCCTGTGCACAATGGAGAGGACAGTTAAACAGTGTGCAGAACACCCAAGGGCACCCACAGTACTGGAAGGCTGCATCAAGCACAAAGCGCTAACAATGTGCTCATCCAGCATGATCAGCAAAACAAGCACAGTTATCTCAAAATAAGAAGATAACACAGAAATGAAGAAAAAATTACTATCACAGATGTGCTATGATCATTTCACAGGTGAGAAAACTAGAGCTGTAATGGCTTAGGGACCCCAAGATCTATCTCATAAGCACTTAGTAAAAAAATCCAATTCTTATAACCCTATTAACATATTCTATAAGTGGTACTGGAACCATGGCTCGGTGGTAAAGATCTGGCTGCTCTTTCAATGGACCTGGATTTGTTCCCAGAACACACAAGGCAGCTCAAAACCATTCTTTACTGCCTCCACCAGATCAGTGGCAATGATTTACAATCATAAAATAGCACCATGCAACAAATAAAACAGATATACTAGATCTAGGATAGAGCTCTTTAGGCTACCTGTTCTCTTGTACCCAAGTCATCATGTATGCTATAACACATTGCCCGCCTTATCCTGAAGGGGACTGCCACTTCTCTAGGATGCTATCCTATCCAGGGAAGAAGAGGGACATTATAACTAGGACATTGTGGCAGTTTTCCCAGAATCAATGAGATTTTTGCTTTCATTTCAATCAAGAATCCCTTGGTATAGCGGAACAGAACTTATTTTTTTCCTTTTTAATTAAAAATTTGGGCAATAAGCACCTCTATCCACTGAGCCATCTCACTAGCCCCAGAGCTGTCTGACTTTCTCAGGTCTTAGTTCCATAACCTTGTCCTTAAAGAGAAATTTTCTTCCTATTCCCATCTAAATCCAAAGTTTCCTCCAGTAATTCTCACATATAGTTCAAGATGCCATTGTGGGTTTTTTTGTTTTTTGTTTTGTTTTTTTTAAAGAGACTTCAGGGCACAAAATCCCGACTGGAACTAACAGCATGAAGTTCTTGGCTTTGACTCAAAGACAGCTTAAATCCGTTTTCAGCTCACTTGCAAATGTACCTCACTATCTTATGTGAGGAAAACTCTCACTGGGCTAGACTGAGAGGTGGTAAGATGCCTGAGAAGCTGAGAACTCTGGAGCAGGTGAGTTATTATACCTATACCCTCCATTATAAGAATGCCAGCAAAGCAAAAGACTCACCCTCATGACTGTTACCACTGACAAGCTCTCTCCAACCTGGGAGTGTGGCACAGTCAGGCTTCCAGTGGGGACATCTGGTGAGCCATTTACTAAGGTCTCTTCAATTACCAGGCTTGTCTGGTAAGGTTGGTGGCTCTCTCCTACCTCCAAGGACGCCTCCTCCAGGAGCATATCCTGGCTGAGGATCTCTGAGGTGGCAATCTCCTGCACAGCACCTGGCTGGGAGAGGGCTCCCACCTCCTCAGCCAGGGCCTCCACAGCGAGGCACTGCTCGGCCATGCCTGCATGGCTGGTTACTATATCTGGGGAAGCATGAGACATGAGAGCAGATCCTTTAGGGGACATCTGGTTCTGAGCCACACACAGCTCTAGCTGAGGGCAGCTCCTGTCTTCCTGCAGGGTGCTCTTGGGAATGATGATGTAATCCGATCGGGGAAGGATCTTTCGAAAACCTGGGATGTCCGGAACCACAGCAGTCAGTGCAGAGAGCTTAGAGTTCTGAGAATGAGAGAAATAACCAGAGATGAATGGATGAGCAGCTCATGAAGTCGTTTATATTAGCCTTTTTTTATTTTTTCAAAAGGAACCATACTCTACTGCCTGCCCTAACTCAGAAAAGATGAGCTGCTGTCAACAGCAGTGTCATCTTCATTTGAATTAATGTACTTCACTTGCTCAAGAAACTGTAGAATGGATTAGACTCTGTTGTTAGGTCTTTTCAAAGTTCTAGGGATTGAATGAGGGGCTTGCACATCCTGAGAAAATGTGTTACATTTATGGCACTGAACTCTGGATAGGGCACAGATCTCGGCTTCTAAACTGGGAGCATGAACCCCGAGTCTACACAGTCTTGAGCAAATTCTTTTCCTTCTTGAAGCCTCAGCAACCACCTGTTTGCTTTTTAGTGTTTTTTTTTTTTTTTAAAGAAAAAAAAACACCAAAACAAGTATTATTACTAGAGTAGCAAACAGTTTAAATAAGTATGAAAAGCAACTATACAGAAGATTGAGATGGAACTCAGGATGGCACATCAGGATTCTGACCTCAGCAATTCTTCCAAACTTACAAGATGAACAGGCCACAAAGCTAAGAAAGCTTTGTGAGAGAAATGAATTATGTATGATGAGGACTAATGGTAAGGCCCTGAATATGTTAATGAGGTACAGGGAGGAGATCTAGCATCTTAAACTCAGAAATTTGTGATTCAATTTTTCTCTAAAATAATACTATTAGTATTATCAATTAATACATGAGAAAATCAAAATTCATGAGGCTAAAAGTCCAAGACATAAAATTAGTAAGAAGTAAAAACCTGAATTCTGCTTTTTATTTTTCTTTTAAAATATCAAGGCCAGTTCCTAGAAACAGCCCTACATAGCAAATCCATACTCAAAAGGGAAATTAATGTTTGATTTTTTTTTTAACTTAAACTAAAAGTCATCCAATAAGAGAAACAGAACAAAGTGAATGGTTAAATAAAAACCCAAGTTTAATGGGAAAAAAATTTTCAAAGTACCTTTTAAAGGCACACTAAAATCAATTACAAGAACATCTTTGGAGATCTCAAAAGGGAGGGTCGATGGGACTACTTAAGGCTCAAAGGCAGCACTCAAAGGTGAGTTAAAGAAGCACTCAGATGAAATGTGAAGGTAGACAAACTGGGTCCTTTATGAAACTGCAGAGGTAAAGGAAAATGGCATTTTCAAAACACCCTCAGAAAAAGACACATTAGGGTAACAAGATTAAATAGCGGCAAATAACACAGAACCGTCTGGACTAAAAGAGAGAGCAGGACTACATGGCAAAGCTATACAGACTTGAAGGAGGAATGCAAAAGTCACAGGGACTGCACTAAGTAGGAAGGGCCATCAGTCTCTCAAGATGCAAAGTCCCATCCGCACACCAGGCAATAGAGAACAGCTCAGCACAGAAATTATGCCAAGTCTCAGTGCATCCCAGTACTCATTAACCAGCACTTTTTCTTCTTACATGGTACTGGATTTTTGTTGTTTGTTTACTTCTTTGTTTTGTTTTTTGAGACAGGGTTTCTCTGTGTAGCCCTCGCTATCCTGGAACTCACTCTGTAGATCAGGCTGGCCTCATACTCAGAGATTCGCCTACCTCTGCCTCCTGGGTGCTGGGATTAAAGATGTGTGCCACCACAGCCTGGCTGGATCTTAAAAAATGTTTTATATTTAGTTATTTTACATGTATGAGTGTTTTGCAGGCATGTATGTATGTGCACCACATGTATGCTTGGTGTTCAAGTTCAGAAAAGGGCATCAGCTCCCCTGGAAATGGAGCTACAGATGGTTGTAAGTTGCCATGTGGGCAGACCAGGCTCCTGCACAGAAACAGCCAAGTATTCTTAACTGATACACCATCTCTCCACCCCTAGTACTGGATTTTTTTAATCTACTGAAGAGTAACACTTATGGATTAGATCAAAATCTGCCAAGAACTCAGATAAGTGATTTGCATTATATATTTTAACTTTATCTATTTAATTTTATGAGTGTTTTGCCTAGATGTCTACGCAGTACATGTGTGCCTAGTGTCCTCAGAGAGTTTATAAAGAAAAAAAAGGTAGGAGGATTAATCCACCTGGAACTGAAGTTACAGATGCTGTGAGCCACCACTGGGTGCTAGGTCCCAGATCCAGGTCTTCTGTAAGCACAACACATGCTCTTGACCACTCCAGCCCTACATTATACATTTTAAATATTATGATTGCCTACGAGTTCCAATTTGCAGATGAGAAAACTTATCAGTTCAAAAATTTAAGTGATTCTTCCAAAATTATTTGTTGATGGTAGTGCTGGAAATGAGTAAATATAAACAAGCACACGAATATGTTGGGGAAAAAAAAAATCACCGCAGATGATGTAAAAAATTCAGGCTTGATTAAAAAAAAAATTCCAGAGTTAGTTGAGATTATTAGACAAAAAAGTTTTACTGCCTTTATTTACTGTTTAAAAAGAGGTTGGCTCTAAGGATGGAACCCATGGAAATTATGCTAAGCATATGCTCTGCCACTGAGTTCAATTCCCAACTCCTAAGACTGCATATTTTAGAATATGGAAGCCATAAGGAATAGGTATACTTTTCTTATATTTTACCTTCTCAGTCTTACCTTTGCTGGAGTTATTTCCTAGATTCGTTATAAACAAATCATCTAGCAGCAGAACTATATACTAGCATCTTCTAGACAGTAGGTTAACACAAAGCTACTGGAGGAGGAAGAGGAATATCTAGACAGTAAGGACAAAATAATCTGACTGGCAGTGAGAGACAGACTCAGTTAAGAAAAAGTCCAGTTCTACTACAGCATAACTGTTGAAATCTTTGTTCTTTACATTTCCAAAAAAGAAATAGGAAACAACTGTCTAAGTTTAAAAAATAAATAAAAGTTTAGGTTAAAAGGTTTTGGTTTACAATCACGATAGAGTTCCTATGGGAATTTCAATGTTAAAAACCCCAGTTGGGGGGGCTGGAGAGATGGTTCAGTGGTTAAGAGCATTGCCTGCTCTTCCAAAGGTCCTGAGTTCAATTCCCAGCAACCACATGGTGGCTCACAACCATCTGTAATGAGGTCTGGTGCCCTCTTCTGGCCTGCAGACATACACACAGACAGAATATTGTATACATAATATATAAATAAATATTAAAAAAAACAAAACAAAACAATTGGGGCCAGGCGGTGATGGCGCACGCCTTTAATCCCAGCACTCGGGAGGCAGAGGCAGACGGACCCCTTTGAGTTCCAGGCCAGCCTGGTCTATAAGAACTAGTTCCAGGACAGATTCTAAAGCTACAGAGTAACCCTGTCTCAAAAAAACTGAAGAAAAAAAAAAGGCCAAAAAAAATCAAAAACCAAAAATCCAGTTGGGGGAGGCATAGAGCTCACTGGCACAAAGTTTGTCTACTATGAATGAAATCCTGGATTCTGCCACCAGCACCATCAAAACAAGTGTATTCTGTCATTATGAATTAGAGATAACAAATGGCAGATAGACATCAACCTAAATTCATCCTCACTAGTTCTTTAGTTCAAGGACTCAAAGCCCCAGTCACCACCACCAACCTTGGCTTTAACCCTGCATTTCTCCTCTGTACAGTTCAAAAGCACATGGTACCACACAAAGCAGTTTTACTTTACTGCTTTTCATACAAACCTAATTCCTGATTTTATACCAGGCAAAACAACAGACGGACTATACCACATCCAATTAGTAATATGAAAACACAGTATAGAAGAAATGCCTATCTAAGCCACTGTATCAAGGAAAAGATATTACTATGAGGATAAGGAGCTTCAGGTTTCAGGAAAGCTCAGAAAAGGAACCAGAGGCTCATTATAAAGAACTCAGAAAATGTCAGTTCTTTGTACTGTTGCATTTAAAAAGAATGCAGAGCATCATGAAAACAGACACAAACTTGGCTCAAGAAAGATAATTTAAAAGCTTCTAAAGAAGTTAATAAGAGTCATAAGAACAGGGGAGCTGGTCTCGCCAGGTCTTTACCCATTAAAACAATGGGGGAGGGTCGCTAAGAAAAAAATACTCACAGGATCCAAACCTTCTTTCTCTAGTTTGGCTTTCTCCAAGTAGTAACTTCTCTCGGCCACACTGAGGAGCCTCCAGCTCTCACTGATCTTCTTATTGATCTCGGACTGTGGTAGGTGGGGAAGCTCCTGTTGTACTTTCAAGTAGATATCATAGTAGTATAGAAGGTAAGCGGACCTGCAGGAGCAAGAACGGCCCTTACTTCATGTAGCACTTGCTGGCTGGGTGTTAGTCAAAGGCCAGCAAAGCAAAGTCAAACCTCTCCATTCAAAGCACTGTCTCTAGACAAGCAAAAAACCTCTGTATCACCCCCAGTCATATAATCAAATGTAGTCAAAGATGCAGGGTCCTGTCATTCCACTCTCAGGCCAAGGTTAAAGAAGAGGCTGACTACCCAGGTTTATTGCACACATACATCACTCCTCTGTCTTTGATCAAAAATCTCATCAAGGTTGAGAAAAGAAAGCAAGTAACTGTCAAAAGTGGCCCAATGTTACTAACACCAGTCAGAAGTATTCAAAGTGAAATTTTAGTATTCAAAGTATTTTAGTATTCAAAGTGAAAAGGAAAATTAAAGTAGATAATATCTGTAGAAATCGCTGGCATTACTTATAACTGTAATGTTACTAATGCCTATTTTAAATATTTAAACAATGACAGCAAAAAATAACATGAAAAAGAATCCACAGATTCTAGCATTACACGGTACAAGTTCCTCTAACAGTTTGGAAAGATAAGCAAAGTCTGTCCCTCTGCACTCCCAGTCTCTCCCTCCCCCACAACATGCCCACTCAGACTCTGACAAATGCATTCTAAATGAATCTTTATCTTCTTCAACTCAGCCCTCCAAGATGACCTGTTGAGAAATAACATCAACAACCAAAATATTAACGCTAACCTGGGTTTCTTGGCCTTTTCTCCTTGTATTTTATACTTTTTCTTCTTCTTAGGTGGCCCAGGGGAAGTGTAATAAGCTTCCTCGATTTCTTCCATCACAACAGTTACCTCAGCACCATCGTACGGCGCATCCATGGCTAGAGAAGAGGGAAGTCAACAGAAAGCTCTAAGTATCCAAGGCAAAAGGAACCGCAGCCTGCAGGGCGAATCAACATCTCCCCAGTTCAAAAGATCCTAACAAGCACATGTGGTACTTGATTCTTACGGATTCGAGGGCTCCATTTCAGCCTTGGGTGAGACTCTAAAAGGCAGGAAATCGAATGCTTTCAGTTAGTCTTTTCTTCAGGCAAATCAGGGACCACAGGTTTTGAGAGTCTTTGATGAAAATTTCTTAAGTTTGGTTTCGTAACTGTTGGAGAACGACCCAGTACTGTACTAATGAAAGAGTTCATTATTAAAGACTATCATCTGTAGCGAGATAGTTAGCAACCTGCCCATGAGGCCCAAATATCGAAAATAGGTTTTTAATTAAAAAAAAAAAAATTCAGCTCCTGGTCTTTTTCTTCACGTTATGCTGTCACCAAACTTGACGAGCAATTTTTTTCCTATTTGTATTTATTTATTGATATTTATTGAGCTCTACATTTTTCTCTGCTCCCCTCCCTGCCTCTCCCCTTCCCCCTTCAACCCTCCCCCAATGTCCCTATGCTCCCAATTTACTCAAGAGATCTTGTCTTTTTATACTTTCCCATGTATATTAGGTCTATGTAAGTCGACGAGCAATTTTTTATACAATTCAATAAACTCTCATGGAAATGGTCTCTATTAATCTTGTCCAATATAGTAGCCACTAGTCACAAATCATTATTAGGCACTTGGAATAGGGCTAGCAGTCAAAAATGAACTCATTTTTAATATGATGATCTGTAACTGTATGGCCAGTGGCTAACGTGTAGGACAACACAGATCTAAACAGTAACCTTACTGACATGTTGGGGCATACTTGTAATCCCAGCACTTGGCAAGCAGAGACAGGAGGTTCAGGAGTTAAAGACCAGACCATGGTACTCAGATCCTGCCTCAAAAACCAAAGCCAAAAAATAAATAGTAATCTGACAAACCAACATGGCTCTCTGGTGTTAGCTTAAAATAAAACAAACAAACAACAACAACAACAAAACCAAATCAGAATAAACAGCCTTTTTGTCTAGGAAAAAAAACAGACCTAAAAATCTGAATGAATAGTTCACTGGGGTCAAGCACGACATTGTAATTTCAATCCTTGGAGGGAGAAAGATCCCAGAATCACCTGAATTTTATGAGAGGGGAGCATAGTTGTTCTTGAAAATCTCCCAAGCAGATATCAGGAAATAGAGCTGTGGCAGTAAACACAAACAGGACCCACAGGAGTAGCATGAAACCCAAACACAATTTAGACCTCACAAAAGATAACTGAGAAGAATAAAGATAAAGACTTGGATGCAAGGTGAAATTCTTACCACTTGAACAGAGATAAGTGTATTCCATACCCTAAATGTCAGCTGTTTTTTTAGGAGCTGAAGATGAATAAACTGTGCCTAACCCTGGGAGCTAAGAGCCCCTCCCCCCTTTTGGTCTTTTTCTTATTTTTAATGTGTGTGTGTGTGTGTGTGTGTGTGTGTGTGTGTGTGTGCTGTGTGCATGCATGTTCATGTGTGTGGGTGAAAGTATGCAGTATGTGGTGACCCAAAATCAATGTCCAAAATCTTACCAGATCACTCTTTCTTTTCTTTGAAGCAGGGTCTCTCACCCAAAACCAGAGATGGCCATGACCAGCCTCCTGGGGCTTCTATTACAGACAGGCCATCACACCCACCCAACACATGTGTGGTTCTAGGGATCTGAGTTCTCACTCTCGTACAAGAGCCTTGCCTGCTGAGCCATGTTCCTAGCAGCCAAACAATACTTCTGACAGACGTAAAAACTAAAGCCCCTCCTCTGCTACCCCCAAACACACATTTCACCCCATTTTTAAAAAAATTACTATTTATGTGCATGGGTGGTTTTGCCTGCATGTATGTCTGCCTGGTGCCCACAAAGTCCACATGACTTCATCAGGTCCCCTGGGACCTGGGTTACAGATAGTTGTGAGAGCTACCATGTGGGTGCTGGGAAATGAACCTGGGGCTTCTCTGAACTGCTGAGACATTTCTCCAGCCCCACTCTTAAAGGTACACAGCAAGTTACATACTCCTTAGGTGTTTTATTCTTGTGACTTCTCTTCCACCATTCTTTCCTAAAATGTAATGGGGTGGGGGGAGCAATGGGGAAGCTCACTTCCTAACAATCATAGAGAAACCTATGGAGACAGTCCACAATGTGGCTCTATAAGCAAAAGGCAGATTGGTTAACGGCAGCTGCAGTTCACGTCAAGGGCATATGGGGGTCAAACTTTTTGCCCTATATATAATCGACTCCCAGGCCCTTAACAGCCTTGTGAAGAAAGCAGTATTACTCCTGCAGAGAGCCTGTGTGGAAAGAATGAACAACGTGTTTTAGCGGCCAGAACTAACCAAGTTAGTTACACCTTGGGGCATGAAAGAATTATCTAGGGTTTCTGTTTGTTTGACTACAGTGCCCTACACCTGGGTCCAAGTTTGTTTTCAGATCCTAGGCCTTGGATCTGCAAAGAGATGCAGAAAAATATGAAAGTTAGAAACAACAGGGTGTGGTGGTGTGCCTATAGCCCCAGGGCTTAGGAGGTGGAAGCAGGAAGACTGGGAGTAGTTGAAAGCTAATCTCACCTACACAATGAGTTTGAAGACAGCCTGAGATGCATGAAACCCTGTCCCAAACACCAAAACAAGATGGGCAGGGGTGGGGCGTCTTTTGAGGATATAAGATCTGAGACCTAAAAGCACTATTATAGATCCCTAAGGCCTTAAGCATGCTACTTTCCTCTTGAAGCAGTAGTTTTCTTAACTGTAGCCCTTGAAATGGGACACTTTCACTACCTTACCAAACCTTCCGTGAACCTCAGATGTTGGTTTCTGGCGGCTCAGCCACGGGTTACCTTCTTTCCCTCTCTGGGCTGTCCCTGAGGTACAGACTAAAGGGAATGGTGCACCGGGTAGCACGAGGCAAAAGAAGCTAGAGAGGCAGTCGCAGGATCCGCACTCAGGTGGCTGGGCAGTTCGGCCCGACGGCGTGAGCCTAGTGGGCGGGACTTACCCGGAGGAGTTTGTGAGCCTCACGGCTCACATTCCCGAGGGTACCCGGGCACGGGGCTGGACAGGGGTGCCGGTCGGTACACTCGCGCTCCCCGCTGTAGGCGAGAGGCGGCTCCAGTCGTGACAGTGGTAAAAAGAAAGTGGAGGCGAGAGCTCGCGCACGCATCCCGGGGGCTGGAGGAACCCCGGCCCCGCCCGGCGACACACGGCGCGGAGTCGCCAAAGCCCTTCTCGCTCTCCCTCCGAGTTGCGCTGCCGGGTAAAAAGGGCGAGCGGAGAACCGCAGGTTCGCGTACAGGTTCGACCGACGCCTGCCGAGGGCCCCGGGGGGGTCAGGCCCCGGGAAGCCCGAGGAAGACAGCAAGGACACGAGCGTCTACGCGGCACCGGCGCGCTGCTGGCAGCGGCGACAGCACACCACGAATCGCCAGGGAGACCCGTCCCGGCGGCCCGCGCGGCGCACCGGAAGCGGACGGCGCGCGTGATTGCGTGCGACCCCCGCGCAAGCGCAACCGGCGGGTCCTCTGTTGGAACCGATTGGAAGCTTAGGGGCTGGAGGGTGGAAGGGGATCCGCTGAGGTGGACGGACTGCTTCCGGCCAAGCTCACCGGAGCCGGAAGTAGGGGCAAGGTTGCGAAACAAGAAAGCTAAAAGGCTCTGGATAGGGATGTGGGACAGTCAGGTAGCAGGGAGGAGCTCGGCCTCACCTTTCAGAACTTTCTCGCTCCTTCAGGTGAAGGATGATGCTTAATGTTGCTCTAAGTTTCCCTCCTCGCTCCGGTGAGCAGTAACAATAGTGATTTTTCTGGAATGTAGAGCTCTGGGAACGAAGGGCTGTGTTAGATTTTCACGTCGTAGGTTGTGCCACATTTAAACACGTTCCTGCAAGTGCTAGTAATGCTAGTCTTTCCTATTTTCCACCTGCCACTGTCACCACCTTCCCAAGCTACCATCGTCTGCCGGGTCTTCTCACCTCCACTCTGATCTCTACAATCAACACAGCAGATTGGTCCCTTTGCACTGCTAAGTCTGATCAGGTGTCTTTGGGCCTAGGAATGTAGCTCGGTGGTAGAGGGCTTCCCTAGCCTGTGCTTAGCCTTGAGTTCAACCCCCAAGACCATTTTTTTTTCAAACATAATAGTTTGACCAAAACAAAAGATTTGTATCTTCACCGTCCCGTGTCTACTGTCAGTATCAGTAGTTTTCGAAACAAGTTATGACGTTCGCATATAACCTGACAACATGACTTCCATGGTATGTTAATGGGGAGGGTTAAATTGTAGATATGAGAGAGAGAGAGAACAGCTAGAAGAAACTGAAAGAGTTCAGAGCAGAGAGAGAAAAAAGTAGACTGAACATGGCCAAACAGACTGGACCTGGGTGAAAGAAGTGTCCAGTCCAGAGGAAGCTCCATTCTCCCAAATTTCAAAAGGTGCGGGACACAAATGGCTATCTGTGGTGCCCATTAGCATACCCAAGCCCGTGCTAGCCTCCAAGCCTCCTCAGTATTACAAGTACCTGTTAAATATTTCAAAGTCCATGCTAGCCTCCTAGCTCTTACCACCATCTCCCATATCCTTAAACTCCTTCCATCCATCCCTACAACTCTACAGTGGTGTAGGAGGTCCTTCTGTATGTCTGTTGCTTTCATTGGTTGAATAAAGAGTCTGTCTTGGCTTTTTGATAGGGCAGAAATCAGGTAGGTGGAGTATACAAGATGGAAGACTGGGCAGAAGGGAAATGTGGCAGACGCCATGATTCTCCAGCCTGAGATGGATGTAGGTTAGAATCTTCCTGGTAAGCCATATCCTCGTGGTGAATACAGATTATTAGATATGGGCTAAGTCAAGATGTAAGAGTTAGCCAATAAGAGGCTAGAACTAATGGGCCAGGCAGTAATTTAATTAATACAATTTCCGTGTGGTTATTTTGGGTATAAGCTAGCCATGCGACCAGGAGCCTCCTCCTCATGCAACACCGCAGCTACTCATTCACCTTATAATCCTGCTACGATATGCATGCTCCCCCCAACCCATCTCTCTGCTCTACTGCATCTCTCCTGGCCAGGTCCAGTCTGCTGCTGATGTTCAGTCTTTCTCTCTCGGGTCTAGACACTTCCAGTTGCCTCTGCTGTTCTCTCATATCTACAGTAAAAACCTTCCCCTTAACAGTGCCACAGAGTGGTTATACCATCTGTTTATACAAGGGGAAGAGAGTGGGGAGCACAAAACTAGCAGGGTTATAAGGAGACTGAGTAGCTGAGGAGAGCTGGAGGGAGTTTAAGGAGGGGAGGAGATGAAAAGAGTTAGGGTGAACTTTTGAAATGTGTAACATGTATTTGTGATACTGAGGGAGCCAGGCCGGCTTGAGCTTTAAAATGCTAAGAGGCACCACAGAAAGCCATTTGTCCCTTCTGCCAGTGATAGGTAGAGGGGAACTAGCATTACAAGCCCCTAAGGAATAATGGCTTTTATCTAACCACCAGAAATCCTCCTCTATTCAGGTTGAGCCCATTTGTGGGTATTTGGACTGACTGCCTTTTGGGGTTTTGGGAACTGGAGTTTCCGTTGGACCTAACAATTTGGAGCATTACATTTGTCCTGCTCTAAGAAAGCTGTACTAACCATAGAGAGTGCTTCACATAGTGTATCCTCCGTGATTGGTTCCCAGCTCAGTAAATTACAACAGCATCCACTGGATTGTTCAACACTCAAGCCAGAAATCTGCGAGTTATCCTTTCCGTCTTGACTTCACACCCAGCCCACAGTAACAGCCCTACCTGACTACCTCTCACCATTTTCTCTAATCCAGCTTTCCATATCTGACCTGGACCCTTACCCTGCCCCCAGCTGGTACTGGTGGTTGAGCTCAGGACCTTGTACATGGAGCCACACTCTAAACTCTAGCATTCCTATGTTTTTCTCTGCCACCAATTCTTTAAACAACAGCCTTTTTTTTTTCTTGTTTAAAGCCTTTCAGGAACTCACTGTTGCACTCAAATTAGCCTCCAAATTTTATAGGGTCAACTCCAAGTACAACAAAAATAAATACTGGATAAACAAACAAATTCCAAACTCTTCCTGCTGGATTTGTTTTGTCTGACCAGGAAAGGCATTTGTTTTAAATCTCCAAAGCTCTAGAGTGGTTTCAGTCGCTGTGAAGAGACACCGCGACCATGGCAACTGTTATAAAGGAAAACATTTAATTGGGTGGCTTACAGTTTCAGAGGTTTAGTCCATTATCATCATGGCAGGATGTGGTGGCATGCAGGCAGACATGGTGCTGAGAGTGGAAAAGGAGCTACATCTTGATCTCACAGGCAATAGCAAATGGTCTGGCACACTGGATGTGACTTGAGTATATATGAGACTGAGACTGTTGTTTTTCATTAAATTCAGCAGCTCCTCCATAAGCAACTGCTCTCCTAATCGGCAACTGTAGCTCTGCAGCCACCAGCAATGGTGACTGGCAAGGTGAGAATTCTACTCCTTCAGGCACAGCTCAATCATGGCAGCCAAAGGCAACATTTTTTAGATCTCTGTCCCTCTATAGAACTCAGGGTTCAAAGGTTGAAGTGAAATTCTGCTCAATCAGAGAGGCTGAAGAACAAGTATCTAACCTTCTCCTCTAACTCGCATCTCCCGAAAAACAGGGCGTCCTGCTCAGCCCCCTAAAAGAACCCTTGCTACCGTTAGTTGCTCCGTACCACTTCATGTCAGCTAGTTGCTGACTCAGCCTTCTAACCCCAAGTTAATTTTATTTAATCAGACAAATGCAACATGTCTTTGTATCATTAAACAAATATTTCACAGCATAAATGAGTGTAACACATCTTAAATTAATATTCCACAACGTAAGACCTCAACGCCCACTCACAGTGTCACAGTTCCTCCAACAAAGCCACACCTACTCCAAAAAAGTCACATCTAATAGTGTCACTCCCTATGAGCCCATGGGGCCCAATTACATTCAAGCTACAATCAGGTACTTATACCCCAACTTCTCCAAATACCTTATGCCTATCTCAGTCACTTGAGCCACCACCTGGCCCCTACAGGCATTGAATTTGGAGTATTTATCTAAGGCCTAATACTTTAATTTGAGGGCAATCTTGGGAGTCATCTGATACTTCGGTTTTTGTAACAGGGTCCCAGAGTTTAATAGACTCCCAGACCTTAGCACAACTGACTCCATTCAGGCCATAAAACTCAGCATGTAGACAGTACCACCTGCCAACATAAAAACAAAGAACTGATCCATCATATTCTGTAGTTCTGGGAAAGTCTCTAAATGTACTAACCTTGCCTTTGGGCTTCTATAGTGCCTTCTGGCTCATTGTTCTTGTTAACTGAATTATGTCAACCCAAAATATGGATTTGGTGCTTAAAAGTTCACCTGAGCACCCAGTGTAGTCGCCAACCAGCTAGTAAAGACTTTTTATTTGCTTAAACCCGTGTCTAAGCAGACTTTGTGGATATCCCACAACAGTTTTCAAATATGCAAGGTATCAAAATCACTTTGAGTTTTTAAAAACTAAATACGTCCCCATGGAGATTTCATCCAGCAAGTGCTACGTCATGCCTGCATATCAGATCTGATGTGCCTTCCCTCATCGAGTGTTGTTGTTTACTTATGTGCTGTTTTGAGACAAGGTCTTTGTTATATAGCTTTGGCTGGCCTTAAGCTTTCAGCAGTCTTCCTGCCTAAGCAGCCCCAGTGCTGGGATTACAAGTATATACTATCATGCCTAACTTCATTTTCAAACAGGAAACAAGCCCAAAGAGGAACTGTGCTATGATTCACCCATTACTTCTGCCATCATCTCCTACACAAACCATCAGCAATAGCATCCAAGCATCCCAATCCATATCCACAAAATAATGCAACTGATTTTGTTGTTATTGTTTGTAGGAGGAGGAGAGGGCCTGCTGTTTGTCCCGGCCTCCCGGCTAGCTTATTCCTGAAATAATCACACAGAAACTATATTAATTAAAACACTGCTT
>JAQHUG010000091.1:6313701-6326394 GCA_028555095.1 Dicrostonyx torquatus | reverse complement strand
TTTCTGTAGTTTGTTAATTGAAACAGACATATGAAGCAGATTAATTATAAAATTACTTCCATATTAAATAAAACAAATCAATAAAAATACAGTAGATGTTTAGTTATTTTTTCTCCTTAAAAAGCCAGTATGAAATTTTGAAATAAAACTACTGAATGTATCTTAACTTTTGAAGCAGGCTCTCATGTAGTTCAGACTAGCCTTGAACTTGCAGTGCCCTTGCCTCAACATTCTGAGTTATGAGATTATTAGTGTGTATGCTGATGATTGTCTCACATTTTAGATTTTAAACACTTGGTGGGTGAAAACGACGTCGCCTGGCTAGATCCTGTGGCTGTATCTGGTTAGCTCCTCAAGTGCGTCCCGCGCGTCCTTCCTCCTCCACCATTCTCCTGCAGTTCACACCACTGATTCTGTGAGCTCTTTGGGGATCTTGCCATTTCCCTGGCCCAGGTTTCTAGGTTGGGTCTCAAATGCCCACAAGAATACAAAATCAGGGCATTCCTCTTGAGTTTTTTCACTTTGTATAGTTGACTTCAACCTTCATTTCCAATTTGGAATGCAGGGTTATGATGCTCCTTGAACGGCCCTTGTCTTCCTTCGCCTGTAACCACTTCCGCTTGTGTGCCTTTCCCTGAGCGCCTCACCTGTTCTGTCGAGTTAGACACTTCACAGTCTTTAAGATGGGACAGGAGTCCTTTTCTCCAGACTTTCTTGAACTTTCTGTCACCAGCGGACCCTTCATCCTGTTCTTTATATTTTCCCAGTGCTCTGTAACATTTACTTAGAGAGCAAGGACCAGCTTTTAGTGGTGTCTTGTCCAGGACTGCCGAGACAGGCTATGCTCAGTTAAAACAGGTTGGCCAAAGTTCTCTGTATCATTCTGTATTCAGTCCAAGTTACATTCTATTGTTTGATGTGTTCTAACATACAGCATTAAACTTGTGTTCTTCCACCAAAATCATTGTAAGACTTTTGCCTGTTTATTAGGCAGGAGTTTAATAAGAAGTGCTCGAGGCTCCATTTCAGTGCCCTGAATATAATTAAATATGTGTTTGAATTTGCTTTGGTTTTTTTTGTCTTGTTTGTTTGTTTTACTTAACCAAAAAGCAAAGAGCCAGTGGGAAATAATAATTGCTGTGCAAATCTGATCATCTGCGCTCAGTCAATTCCCAGAATCCCCAGGGGAAGGAGAGAACCCACTCCCCAGTGTTCAATGTTTTCTTCTGATCTCCACACACGCATGCATACATACACACCCACACACAGACCTAAGTTCAGTGTTCCAGAAATTTCCTTTGCTGGGCTCTTTCATCAAAGGGAAGAAAACTAAGATTTATGCTTGCCCGCTTATATCTAGTACTGTTTGTTATCATTTAGTCTTCCTAGAAAATCAATGCAAAAGTACGACTTCAAGTTAGAGTTGAATGAATAGTATCCATGCTACTGGGCATTTCTCTTAGAGTATAGTTGCATATTCCTGCCACCAGAGGGAAAGGTGGGCTACATAAGGGAGAAAGCTTGACTGACTGAAGAAACCTTAGGTACATCCAGCAGTACCATGCTCCGATATGGTAGATATACAGGGAAGGTAAGCAAAGAGAAGGAGACACAGAATGTGGGCTTTATTCAAATGACTAAAAATGGAACTAACTGTGCCTGAGACTAACCCACACCATTATATATCGCATTAAAGATATTTTTCAACCTATGGATATTATTGTCAATGTAATTGCCTTATGATAGACATGTTCCAGAAATGAATTGTTGCTGAAAACATATTTGTCTACAAAACATATCTGTGCTTGAAATAATAATTTATTTTACATTATAATATAGGTACTGTTGGCCTTCTGTACATGGGCTATCCTCAAGAAGCTCAGCTAGTAGAAGTTGGAGAAATGAATGATAACCATCATTTTGTTCAATATTCAGCGTGGACCCACTGATTGAGAAAAGGGAAAATTTATGAAAAACATTGCTAAGAGCAAAGGACAGTAGTGACTTGCAGGGAAGAAGGAACAGGGAGTCGGCAGAAGAGGTTGGGAGGCAACTCAAGGTGGAACAGTATAAAGGCCGGGATGCTTGTTGTTTTATCTGGGCACACCAACCAAAGGTGAGTGGCAGAGAATCTGTGGTAGAACACAGGCTAGAGGTGTTATCAAGGGCAGAGCTGCGGTTCTTTTTTCCCCTCTCTTATGGGGAGATTATTTTTGAGTTTTGCTTTCAAGAAAGATTTTTGTTTTAGCTGGGCAGTGGTGGTTCACACCTTTAATCCCAGAACTCAGGAGGCAGAGGCAGGCGGATCTATGTGAGTTTGAGGCCAGCCTGGTCTATAGAGCGAGTTCTAGGACAGCCTTCAAAGCTACAGAGAAACACTGTCTTGGAGAGAGAAAGAGAGAGAGAGAGAGAGAGAGAGAGAGAGAGAGAGAGAGAGAGAGAGAGAGAGAGAGAGAGATTGAGATTTTTGTCTTGTTATGTAACCCAGACTGGCCTTGAGTTGGTAATCCTACTTCACCATGATAAATGCTAGGATGACAGGTGTGCACCACTATGCCTGGCTAAGGCTAGAGTTTTTAAGGTCTTTTCAGCTAGGCCTCTATTTTGAGCTTATCCTGAAAACACTGGAGAACTATGATATTTTTATTATGTTCTTACAAAGCTTGCTTGGAGATAGAGGACGGGGCCAGCCACTATAGAGTAGACTGTAGAGGTTTAGAGGAGAGTAGAGAGAGGAGACAAGAAGTAGTAAGGTGGGGCTGAGAGAGGATCTCAGCCCTTTTGGATGGAGGAACTGAAGAGGTATACGAAGCAACTGGTGGCTGCTCCCTGTTCTTTCAGATTCTTACCCCAGTATTTGACTTTCACTTTTGTATTGATTAAGATTAATGAGATTAACACTTTAAGTTGTAATTTTTTAAGTTAAATAATTCATAACTAGAGTTGGGAGTGCTGGCTTATACCTGTAATACGAGCACTTAGTAGTCTAAAAAATGCAGTTACTGTTAACGCTAGGCTGCAATTTTTTTTAAAAAAAAATTGTACAAGATTTAATTTTAATTATACATGTGTGGGCGGGTGTAGGTGTACATGAGTGCAGATATCCATGTCCAGAAGAGGACATTGGATTTCTCGGTACTGGAGTCACAGACATTTGTGAGCTGCCTAATGTGGATACTGAGAACCAAATTCAGGTCCTCTGCAAAATCAGCAAATGCTTTTAAGTTGAGCCACATTTCCACCCTCAGGAGAAATCTAACACACCATTAGCAAGGGAAGTAAGGTGGCTGAAGCTGTAGGTGTCGATGTAAACACATGGAGAGAGCTTACAGTGTTTAAGAGGATTTATGAACCAATATTTGTAGGGATATGCTCTCATGCTATAGTAACCCAGCTGGCCTTGAACTTGCAGTCTTCCTGATTCGCCCTCCTAAGTGCCGGAATTACAAAGCATGCATCCCTGTGCCTGATTTGAACCCTGTGTTTATACCTGTACATGTGACTATTTCTCCAAGAGCCACGGGTTCACCTTCTACTAGACCTGCTAATAAACAACTTAAGCAATGGCTCTAAATGAAGAGGGCAAGCACACAAAGCATTGAAGGACATATGGAGTAGAGCTGAATGAGCTACCCAAGGATGACTGAGTGCTCTTCAAGGGGTCCAGGACTCGCTCACTCTGCTCAGTGGGGATGAGGTTGAGGACAAAATACCCAAGCTGCTGCAAAAGGACTAGAAACTGACCGTAGCCCTTTAAGAAGGCATAAGAATACCTCTTGGGAGAGACTGCAGGACAGGTACATAAAGTGATCATACCAAGTGCCTTGCAGCCAGACATGACAGCATATGCCTATAATCCTGGCAGTGAGGAAACCAAAGCAGGATCACCAGTGTGGACCACATGGTGAGGACCTGTGTTAAACATACAAATGTCTAAATGTGCTCCAGTTAGAAATTTCACTAAGTTCTCTGCCACCCCAGGGTGGTTTTGTCTCTTTTATGATGTGAAAATGAAGCTTAAGCATCTCTTGCTTAGACCAACCAGATTTGGGCTTTCTGATTCTGATGATGCTCTGTGAGAGCGGAGGGGTCTTGAAGCAATCTATCAATCCTCCTGTTGTCTTCACTAATGGAGAAACTGAGCTCCCAAAGGAAAAGCATTGAACTTTGTCAATTGATGTGAGATTCCCCTCTGTATGTTGTGAATGTTTTATTATCATTGGTTAATAAAGAAGCTACTTTGACCTATGGCAGAGCAGCATAAAGTCAGGCAGGAAATCCAGAGATATAGAGAGAGAGCAGGTGGAGTCAAAGAGATGCCATGTACCTGCCATAGGCCACAGCCTTGTGGTGATACATAGATTGATTAAAATGGGTTCATTTAAGATATAAGAGCTCACTAGAAATATGCCTGGGACATAGGCCAAACAGTATTATAATTAATATAGTTTGTGTGATTATTCAAGTCTGGGTGGCTGGAACCAAATGCACAGCCTCCATTTACAGTCAATGATTGGATACTTCTGTGCAGTTGGGAAAAACTGAGTGACTCATTCTCCAAATGTAATTTATTTATTGGAGAAATATATATACTTAATTTATATATATATATATAAATTTATTAGGGGATGCTATGGGGAAAACAGTCTCAAGGATACAGGACAAGGTATTATCAGTTGCAAAGTCCTTCTGTTCTGCCCAAGGGAGCCAGAAACCAGTTACACACACTGCTTCAAGCAGCCTAACTGGGTCTTCACAACCCAAGAGTGCATGCAACTTGTCTCTCTCCTTTTAAGAGATCACATCTGCAGACAAGAAGCCATGCCCTAAAGCCAGTACCCCAAAGCTATTGGCAGAAAGAATTATTACAACAGACAACCTTGATCTTTCTCTATCACTTGCCCCTGCCTCTATCTCCTAAGCAAGCCTGTATCACCATAACAAAGATAGCACTTTCAAATTCACTGGTACCTGGGGGTAGAGAGATGGTTCAGATGGTTAAGAGCATTGGCTGCTCTTCCAGAGAACCAAGGTTCAATGCCCAGCACCCACTTGGTGATTCACAACCATTTTTAAGTCTGATGCCCCCTTCTGGCCTCTGTGGGCAGTGCGTGTTTATAGTGCAGACATAATGCAGGTAACATCCCAAAACATAAAAGTTAAGATTGTTTTAGTCAAATTCACCAGTATCTAAATGTTTCAGTCAGAACTCCTGGCACTAAAATAATTTAGACACAGTAATATTTTATTACAGCGATACTTTATTAACAAAAGAAATGGCACCTGAGATCTCAAACATGTAGACGACCTTACAAAATGTTTAACAACCCTTCCCTCCAACAAGAAATACCTTATTTTTGTCCTGAAGGATGGTTGAGCAATGATTTATGAGCAACAGCATCAAGGCACTTACTTGAATTAAAAAAGCCTACTATAAAATATGACCCTAATGGTAAAGGATGGTGACAGCTAAACATTTTTTGGTAAAAACTGAGAATTCAGGTCCATCCAGCTGTCTCCATGCTGGCCGCACAGGTAAACATAAACAAAGGGGGAAAGTATGTTGGGCTGGTAATATCCACACCCATGTCTGAGAAGCAGAGCCATGGTAGCATCAGGACTCTGACCCCAATTTTCCGAACGAATTGCACTGAAGAGGAAAGAGCTGTTTGATTCTGTTTCCTCCTGAGGATCAAGCACAGAGTGCAGGATAAGTTTATTCAAGTGTCAAATGGAAACCCTTTGTGACGAGCAGCTTCAGCAGACTTAGAATCGGTGTCTCCAATTAAAGTTTGATGCCCTCATTGCCCAGTCTGCAGTCTTCAATAAATTCTTATTTTAAGTTAAGTCATAAGGTACAAATCACACACTAAAAAATTCAATTAGTGTATTGCTTATTTGACTTTTTAATTGTACTTATCAGGTTTACTTTAAAATTTCAGTTGCAAAATACTTTTAGTAAAAAAATAGTTCTTACCATGATGAAAATTACTATATTAAAAATGCCCCTTCTACATCAAAGCCTCCATTTTAAGTTACTATTTTAAGAACCTTACATTTTTACTTTTAACACAAAGTAATTCATTTGTAGTCTAATTTATAATATAGTCTATAAAAAGCCAGCTGGTGTACTGTTTATCCTGTCCCATTATAATTTTCATGCTTAAACTTAGCCCCCAAATTTACTGTCATCCATGAGTATCTAAAATTTTAGAGGAAAGGATTGGAGGACAAAAAGTCTCCAATGCTAGCTAGTTTTCCTTTTTTTTTTTTGGCAAGGTCTCACCAATTATCTCAGGCTGGTCTCAAAGGTACAATCCTCCTGCCTCAGCCTCCAAGTGCCTCATAGGCCACCATGCCCACAGAGTCTAGCAGCTTTCTCAGTAGCATTTCATCCTTTCTGCAATTTAATTTAAAGCGAACTTCAAATTATGGAAAACTGGGATTAAGAGAAGATTCCAAGAGGGGACAAACAAAAAGAACAAAAAACTGGGCAAAAATAGAAAGCTTATCAACTAGAGAATTCCACTTTTCTAGAGACTCTTTCCTGATATACTGCGGGGTGAGTGCTGCCTCCAGCTCCAGCCTCAGCAGAATCTCAGCTCAGGAGCTCTCCACAGAGCATTCCCCAAGTCCTCCCAGATATTTGGGAATTTCTGAAGCATTTATTTCCATGCAGAGATCCCTCAGCTCATCTCTGTCATTACCTACAAGAAAAGCTTCAGTAAGGGTATTAACAGGGGCTGCAGAGCCCGAATCCAAACCTACTTCATTCATCTTTGTACTTTGCAAAGTGGGGTTAACACTGGCAGTGTGTTCTACAATGTCGAACTCCAGGACCAGCCTGCAGACGATTGCTGTTTGGGCTAGAATGTAGCCAGGAGCATTAGTCTAATGGATCATCTAGCATCTCTATGTGGTTTCCAAGTCCACCATTTGCTGTGCTGGAAGCTTTTATATAAATTATATCTGTTCCATTGACCCTGCTTAAAATTAACTAGGCGCCTGCCAGTCTTACCCTAAGACGCAGACGGCACTGCAGCCACTCAGCTCCTGAGCAGGCCCGCCAGACTCTGGCTACAACCTGAGAATATGCTTCTTAGCTCTGTGGGGCTTTGGTGAGCCTGTGCCTCTCCCCTTCTTGAAACAGAACCGCTTTCTAACTTTGCTCTTAGAGGTGTGCTTCTGAATCCTGATTTTAAATGTGGGGTTTACCAGGACACAGACCCTGTCTAGCCAGGTCTCTTCCTTTCTGGACAGTTTTCAGTGATCTACTCTTTTCCTCCTGTGAGCTGTGTTCTTTGTGTAGCGAGTCTGCATATGCACTAGCTACTCCATCCCTATGTACCTGTCACTCCAGCACTTGGAGGAGGAGGCAGGAGGACCAAAAGCTCACATTCACCCCAGCTAAATAGCACGTTTGAGGTCAGCGTGTGCTATATAAGGCCTTGTCATAAAATATACACAGACACACGTACACTCTGTATTTCAATTAAGTGACAGCCATTTAACAACATTCAGGGTTTTACATCTGTTACCCTCTAATGTTCTGAGTGAACAAGATAACTTTTATGAATGGGTTTAAAGCATCAAAAAGCAAATGAAAATGTTTTTTTATTGTGGCTGCTGCTGGTAAATTAGACTTTGGTTCTAGCTTTGATTCCTCCAATTATTAGCAATTGAATCAATTTTAATGTTTGATGTTAGGAAGATCTCAACCCAAAGATGGCTACAACAGATTCTCGAGCAATCATGTTTTTAAAATGGCTATTAAAAAGCAGGATCCTGTTTGCTTTTGTGGGACAAACACAAACCAGAACATCACTCAATAATTTGATAATGCGTGTATAAAGCTCCAGAACCTATTAGAGCCACACTAGAAACTTACGTACAGGCAAAGGGCAGATACTTTCTAAACACTGAACTAAATTCTTTTTCTATGCTGGTGCTGAATGGATTGTAGAGTCATATTAAACATATGCTTTAAAAAATGCATGTGTGTCCCCCACAGGGGTTAGGAGAAGACGAAATCCCCTGGAGCTGGAGTTACAGGTGACTGTGAGTGGCCTAATGTGGGTGCTGGGTATTGAACTTGGGTCCTCTGCAAGAGTAGCAAGTACTTTTAACTATTGAGCATCTCTCCAGCTGCCACTAACATGTACCTACTAGTCTCTCACCGAGCATTCAACATCTGTAACAGTCTTAATTCCAACCTGGCTTGAAGAAAGGGCAAGAGGGATTTTTAAAAAAATGACTAGGATACTGTGATCTTACAATTGTTCATAAAGCTAGAGAGGCAAACGGAAGGCAAGGCAAGCGGCTGCTACCACTTCTGGGTTCCTAGGGGAGAGTTCACGAGGGATGTCAAACGCATGGCAATGTGGTCTTTATCAGCACAACACCTCTAAGATGAAAGTCAAAACTTCTATTGGGAAAACAGAAAGGTATTTCTCTTACATGAGCAAACAGGAGTGAAATGGCAACAGAAAAACTACAGAAGCACTTTTTGGAGTATGGTGTGTGTGTGTCTGTGTGTGTGTGTGTGTGTGTGTGCAATGTTTAAAAGCATTCTACCTCAATATATTCGTTATATAGAGTTTGCTTCCCAAAATAATTTTAATTTGTTTTGCATATTAGAACAGGCTAAAACATGATTTTGTACTTTGGTAATTGCGACTTTGATGACTTGGGTAGTAGTGCTTTAATCGCACAAAGGTTAGTCCTGTATGTCTCGCTTGGGTGAACTATTTTTCTCACCTGTCAAAGTACTTTTCTGAAGAAACTACTCAATTCCTATCCTGTGGCCAGCTACCAAGAATGACACACCAGTAAAACTAAGGTTCTGTGAAAGTTCTAAGTCCTCCTGCATACAGCTACTTTTACTTAAGAAAGACTACCAATGCCCAGCAGATCCTTGCCAACATACCAGTGTGGTAGACTATTGTTGTTGGTGGCATTTAAGGGGAACTGTCATTCGTTCGTTCTTTCTTTTTGCAATCTCTCCTTGACTATGCACCACAAGTCCATTTACAGTGCTGCATGAACTTGCTGAGACAATATTCTGCTTTGTCTGACAAGACTGCCACTGATTCAGAAATACCAACTTAAGACAGATTCCAGGAGAAAGCACCAGGCCAAGTCAAAGGGGAGACAGCTTACAGTAGACAGATTCTCAGAAACAAAGATGGAGCTGAAGAACAAAGACTCCCACTGTCTCTCTCACTTTGAACGTTTCCCTTACCTACTTATTCTAAATAAAAAGGCATGACTAAGCCGGGCGGAGGTGGCGCACACCTTTAATCCCAGCACTTGGGAGGCAGAGGCAGTCGGATCTTTGTGAGTTCGAGACCAGCCTCGTCTACAAGAACTAGTTCCAGCGCAGGCTCCAAAGCCAAAGAGAAACCTTGTCTCAAAAAACCAAAAAAAAAAAAAAAAAAAAAAGGCATGACTAAAGCATCAGTGATTACAATAGAGGTCTGTACAGTGTCAGGCCGGCTATCAGGACCAGCTTCTTGTAGGAAACTATGCCACACTTCCTGTGTGAAGGAAAGGAGAAATGTGATTTCCCACTACCAGCCAGAGATCTTACTGCTCTCTGGGAGCAATAACACAGAGAAAGACAGTGAGAACAGAACTCATCTAGGGAGGCCCTCGTGCTTCACTGGCCCCTGGGCCAGCAGTGCTGTCTTTCTTCCCCGCTCCAGAGCCATGCGAAGGCTCCAGTGTGTGTAAAGCAAAGCCCAACTTCAGCACTCTGCCTCCTGGAGGATCGACTTCAGATGTACCGTCCCTAAAGCAAGGTGACCAAGTTTGGGGGCTGCTCTACAGTTCCATTCTGCTTATATTGCACCCCAAGAATGATTATCTGCATCAAAGTCTGAAGCCACAGCATTTTCTTCTTTTTGATTCTGCCCAACTCTAAGCCCTATGGCACGTGAGAATATCAAAAGGCTATTAGCTTCAAAGGGGAACTATTTCAAGTGTGTACCACTTTCTCCTTTCACGGTAGAAAATGTTGCACATTGGAACTGGCAAGACACTCTTCTTCCTTTTATTTACTTTCTCAGTCACCAGAAAGACTCAGACCATTGAGAGCCGGCACTCCTTTCTGCTTCTGAGAGTCCACTGCAAAAGCCACTGCTTCAGGCAGACTATAGAAGAGAAGACTTTCTTCTTCGTTCTTGCAGTACTCTCCTCTGGTCAAGGAATCCCTCACAGAAGGATTGCACTGAGCCAGTAAAACCTGGACGCCAATGGCTTCATAATCCCTGCGGACTTCCTTCAGTGTGTGGATCCCCGCAGTGTCTAAAAACTGTATCGCACTGCAGTCAATCACAACAGTATGCAGCTCCAAGGGGTCGTGGGAAAGCTGCACTGAAACCTCATCTTGGATCCCACTGAAAATCACTGTTTCCTCTTTGAGTTTCTTCTTTGCTACCTTCTTCCAAGCTGCCTTTACCAAGACTGGGTTTAGAGTTTTCTTGTACAAAGCTGATTTAAAGCATTCTTTGTTTATGTAGTAGAGAGGGGATATGAAGCGGAAAATCTTGATGCCTGACCTGGTCTGAAGGTTCTTGTAGTCAGAAATGGATTCAAAGGTTTCAGACTCTTCTTCCAAACCAAGCAGTGAAGCTTTTGGCTTCTGAGTACGGAGGATTACACAAAACATAGAAAAACACACCCCAACAAGAAGGCCTAGTTCGGTGCTTAACAGAGCAGAGGACAGCATAGTAACAAACCAGATGACCGTATCCATTCTGCTAACCTTCCACATCTTGGGCAGGTCTCTAAATTTAAGAAGGGCACCCCGGAGATTTACAATAGTGATGACACCAAGGACACATTTTTGAAGGGAATAGAATAAAGGAGCTATTACCAGAAGGACCAATAAAAGAACAAGGGCTGTCACGATAGCTGACAGCTGGGACTGGCAGCCTGTTGATTCTTTAACCAATGTCTTTGCGAGAGCAGCACTAGTTGTTATGCAGTGGAAGAAGGAAGGTATGATATTGCAAAAGCCAATGGCATACATTTCTTGATTTGCTTTGACCGTGTAGCCATGTTTTTTGGCAAACATTTCAGAAAGTGATACAGTGGTAGCAAAACCAATTATAGAAATAGCTATTGCATCTACAGCCACATTAGGAATCAGGCTCCAGTCTGGTGCTTGGGGTGGCATAAACCCAGTGGGAATATGTCCAGAAATACTGGAATTGTAATTTTCATTTAGTTTTCCAAAATGAGAAGCTAATGTGGCTGCCACAACGACAATGAGTTCGGTTGGAATTGGTGCCTTCAGCTTGGCCTTGAAGCGTTCATTGAGTTCTTTGCTTGGCAAAAGGACCAGGAGACACAACAGGCTGGTGATGAGATCACAGATATTGGTCTTAGGGATGTTTCTAAAGATATGGATCCAGGTAGTGATGACCGAGCCTACACCACTGCTCCGAGGAAGCTTCAGCCCGAGGAGGTACTTGGCCTGAGATGTGAGGACGGTGAGAGAGGCACCAGTGACAAACCCACTCAGCAAGGCATCTGAGAGGTAGACAGAGACAAAGCCCACTTGAAAGAAGCCCATCGCTACCTGGAAGAGAGCATATGCAAGCGTTAAACAGAGATGGGAATGAGCGCCTTGTACCACCCTGGCCTTCCTCTACCTCTACGAACTGGAGGACCAGAGAGTGTCAGAGCTAAAAGAAACACAACCATACATGACTTTTCTTTCATGTCACAAGGCAGGGAAGGTTGCCTAAAGTCATACTCACTAGCCTCCCTATAATGAGGACTTATTATCACGTGTGGCTGATTATTAGCAAAATCACCATAAGTAGTCAGACAAGAGGGATAGATCGAGGAGGGATGGGGGAGGGAGAAGTTTCACCTTATCCAATAATTTGAAGCTGGGACATAGTTCAGATTGCTTTCAAGGTTCCAAACAAATGTATACAAACTCAAATTGGAGAAATTCTTCTTCTACTAAAGAAAACATTTTCTCCAAATTAAAAAGTATTATCATAAAATGGAAGGTTTCTAATTTTTAATTTTGGAGGCAAGGTCTCATGGTTCCAGGATAGCCTTGAACTTTGATGACCCCAAACTCCTGATCTTCCTGTCTCTCTCTCCCAAATGCTAGAATTACAGGCATGTACCACTATACAGATAAAAGTAAAATTTTAGCTGCTAGAAAAATTAGGTTCACATCAAAACTGAATCATGCTCTGTCATGCCTCTGAATTAGCAATACTACTCTAGCCTTTGCTGCCCAAGTCCGCAGAATTCTACTACCCCTCCCCACCTTGGTGAAATATACTAAGAAAGCTAACATGGGCTCTAGGCAAGACAACCATCACCTCCTTCCTTCTCTTTCTCCCACCTCATCCATACCAACGAAAGCCAACTATTCTTCCTGGCTCCAATGCCTACATAGAGAACAGGTCTAATGCTGGTATTGGTTTTTGGATGCTAAAAGACAGGGGCATAGTTGTATCAACAGATTAGCAGGTTCCATAGGAGACTCTAGAAGATTTTATTTTGTAATCATTTCTCTTGGCTGGTCAAGTAGTGGTCCTCAAGATTTTCTCTCCCTCTTCATCAATCCAAGAGGACTACTAAATTTAGTAGAAGTCTCTCACTAGAGTAGCTATTCTTTTTTTTTTTTTTTTTGGTTTTTCAAGAGAGGGTTTCTCTGTAGCT
>JAQHUG010000091.1:6293500-6313575 GCA_028555095.1 Dicrostonyx torquatus | reverse complement strand
TTTTATTTTTTTATTGAGTTATACAGAGTAGCTATTCTTAAGGAAGATGGGAGCTGGCAGTAATCTGAATGACTCTGGCATCCCACTTCTCCCTCCCCCATCCTTCGATCTATCTTGTCTGACTACTTATGGTGATTTTGCTAATAATCAGCCACACGTGATCTTAAGCAAACCCAGTGTTTCTAACATAGAAAGTTAAAAATTGTACTAGTTGGTCTGAGGACCTTTTCTGGTCTATTTTTTTAAATAAAAAATATCCAGGAAGTAGAGGTGGCTCAAGGAGAACAGGAGAATTCTGGAAAGAAGGAAGTCCATTCCCCCACTCCTGCCCAATCCACCAAAGAAGCAGGATGTGAGCTGCCCCGCTGAGAAAGGTACCGAGCCATGTGGCTAACACAGATAAGAACAATGGGTAAATATAAGTTATAAGAGCTAGTAAGAAGCCTGAACTAATGGGCCAATCAGTTTATAACCTAAAAAAAAAAATCTGATTGTTGGTCACTGCTTAGGAACAGGCAGGAAAGCCAGCCCTATTTTACCAGTGGAGTTTGGCCTTGGGTTCTACTGTTCATATCTTCAGCTCTCAGTAAATGGTGGCTTTTTTACAACCCTAACAGTCCCCCATACCAGAGATTTGTGTATATTGATTACTTTTGCCAGAAATAACCAATTGTTAAGTCTCTCCCTCATTCTTTGTCCTTCCCTGGTGTCTCAGTGTGTCACCATGGAGTCCTGGAACTTGCTATGAAATCAGGCTGGCCTCAAATACAGAGATCCTCCTACCCCTGCCCCGAGTGCTAGGCTACCATACCCAGCCTAACTGTTCACCATTTCTTACCTGATAAACTCCAGCTAGGAAGGTCACAGTAGTGCCAATTTTAATTGCATAACAACTTTTGGTACAAAGTCCATCTAATGTATGGTTTACTAACACACATCCATTTGAAGTCACTGCAAATGAAGATGATGTAGCAGCAATGTCAGGGCAGGCTTTATGTAGTTCTCGGTCAACTACCTCACCAATCATAAGGCACAGTATTCCAAAAATGCCCACAGAGATGTGGCGAGAGGTACCAAACAGGCAATAAATGATGCTGGCAAAAAATGATGTATACAGACCATAGATAGGCTCCTGGCCAGCCAACAGGGAGTAAGCAATAGATTGGGGCACCAAAAGTATGCCCACAATCAGGCCAGACATCACATCGCCTAAAATGTTTTTCTTAAGATTATATTTTGGGAGCCACCGCAAAATAGGAATGAAATCAAAAATCATATTTTTTACTTTGGCTGGGCTACACTGGCAGCTCTTCTGCAGCTTTCTGATGACAACTTTTTTGATGTTAGTATCTGGTTTTTCCTGAGGTTCCATGTGGATCCTATGATAAGGTCTGCGTTGATCATTGGTCTCAAACTGTTTGAAGTCAGTGCTTGATTCCCTTTGAGCCTCCAGTGGGAGCTCAGATGGAAGACTGAAGGCTTCTTCAGGTAAGTCCCTCAGTGCAAAGTCATGTTGCTCTTTATTTTCCGAAGACATTTCTGGAGACAGGTGGATTACTTCCTACCCCAGAGAAAATATATATGTTAACTTATAAACTAGTTCTCAGTGCTCACATATATTAGCAATCCTACTAACCCATTTGTGGGGTCAAAGAATTCCATTTGGGGTAGGCTTTTTCTTTTGAGGCAGGGTTTCACTATATAGTGTTAGATGACCTGGAACTTGTTATGCAGACCAAGCTAGCTAAAATTCAGAGATCACTTGCCTCTGCCTCTTTCATACCAGAAAGCATGGGCTATCATGTGCAACCTGGGGGTAGATATCTCAAATATCTACTCCTTTACTGAGCCTCATCTGTCCTGGCCTGAGAGAGGTCAGGGAGAAAGGCCAGAAGTAGACTATAAACAGAAAGTCACTGGGTTTTCAAAACTTCTCAAGAACATTAAATATTTTCCTTTGTATATTCCTGAATTCCCTGAAGGTTTTTCTCAAAAATTATTATCAGGGCAGCCTTTCTCCTTTCTATATGCTACCAAGATCTTCACAGGCTGGGTATAAAAGTAATGCTGCCCAGAATTTTCATTTGGCAGATGCACAAGTGACCCTACCTACATCTTCAGGCCTTAAACTCCAGATTTAGTGTCAAAGGATCTACCACTATGAACTAGAAGAAAACAATGAAAACGAAAAGATAAAAATAACAAAAAAGACAACAAAAGGTCTTACAACAACAGGAAAAGAACCAGGTTTCTAAAGGAGCATAGTAAATTGTCAATGAATATGTCATAAATTAGTTCCACATCAACTATGAGCTTAGCTTAGTATGGTAGTTTTAATGTAACTGATCTCCATAATCTCATAGGAGTGGCACTATTAGGAGGTTTGGCTTTGTTGGAAGGGAGTATGACCTTATTGAAGGAAGTGTGTACTGTGGGGGCAGGTTTGGGAGGCTTCCTATGCTCTTGGGTACTACCCAGTGTCTCAGTTGACTTCCAGTTGCCTTCTGATCAGATTTAACCAGCACCATGTCTGTTGCACTCTGCCATGCTCCCTACCATGATGATAATGCCTCTGAAATTGTAAGCAAGCCAACCCAATCAAATGTTTCCCCTGTAAGAGCTGCCGTCATGGTCATGGTATATCTTCACAACAACAGTAATAAAAAAATATCTTCACAATAAAAAAACAATAAAAACACCAATTAAGACAGAAGTTGGTACCAGGGACTGGAGTATTGTTATGAGAGGCCTGACCATGTTTTTGTTTGGAGGAATTTGGACTTTGGTACTTTGGGTTAGGAAAACAGTGGAATACTTTAAGCACTGCTTAATGGGCCATCCTAGTGAAGCATGGAAGACAGTGGTGCTAAGTTATTTGAACTGTGGGGATCAAGAGGTTTCAGAGGAGAAGAATGTTAGCAGTGGCCTAGAGACTGGTCTTATGGTATTTTGGTGAAGAATGTGGCTGCTTTTTGCCCTTGTACAAAGAATCTACCTAAAGTTAAAGGAACAGTTTTAGATTAATTCCCTTGGCAGAGGAAATCTCAAAACAGCCTAGCATAGACCCTGTCATGTGGTTATTAGTGCTAACTCTAATAAAGATTTATAATGAAAAAAAGCAAGCTGAGCAAGGAAAAATACAAAATGTAAAATTTGAGGAGAAAAAGTACTAGGAAATGGAATGGAGCTAAAGTCAGTGTTCAAGGAGATAAACAGATTAAGAAATGGAATACAGGGAGTGTGACTTCAGGGAAAGATCCTACCAGCTAAGAAAAGCTTAGAGCTGGGTGGTGGTGGCACCGCTTGTCTTTAATTCCAGCACTTGGGAGGCAGAGGCAGGTGGATCTCAATAAGTTCAAGGCCAGCCTGGTCTACAAAGCAAGTTCTAGGACAGCCAGGACAGCCGGAAATGTCATACAGAGAAATCCTGTCTCAAACAACAATGACGACACTCCCCCCCCCACCACACACACACAAAGAAAAGAGTTGCTGTGGTCATGGTGTCTCTTCACAGCAATAAAAACCTAAGACATTCAGCATGGCCAACTCTCTGTCAAGACCTTAATAATTTTGTACAATCCATCTGAAATGCTACTGCTACTAACAGCAGCAAACAATCCTCTTAGCTCAAATGGATCAGTCTCCCTCGGGTCCTGTGACATTCTGTACCTGTTAATCATGTACCCATGAAGCTCCTGCAGGAAAGGGTATGCCATTCTGTCCATCAATGTGGTCACCACCAAGTGTAACACTGAGATAGCAGGTTTACTGACACGTTCACATCATTCAAAGAACACGTGTGACCATGCCCAAATAGAGGAAAATAGATGAAGGACTCTGGAAGTTTTGACTGACAGAAGGAAGAGGACCTTTGTCAGGTTCTAAAGACCTGTCATTATGAAGACGTTATAATCGAAGAGCCCATACCCTATTCAAGAATACAAGATACATAAAACTTACCCATATTTGTTTAACTCAGGTTGAACAAGTGAAAAGCAATAATTATTTTGATGGTTTTTAGGAAATACAGAAGGAGAAAAGACCAGATTTAGAAGACTGACCCTGAGTAAATCAAATGGTTAGTGAGCTGGTCCTCATGCGGCGTCTGTCTTCTCACTTCCTGTTTTCCTGAGCTTGATTGAGTGATTTTCTGTCTGGGGCAGTCTTTGGTCAAAGTGCTTTTCTAAACCTAAAATAAGACAAAGAAATGTTAGAACACCACCACTACCACCACCACTACTACTACTACTACCACCACCAACCAGACCCAAATTTCACCTCTATGGCTACTACAGAGAAGAAGAAAAATAAAAACAAATTCAAAACATATCTAAGAAACACAAACTAAGAATCAAATAGAAGTGATAAAAATGAGAAAGCCAATAGAATGGATGAATTCCTTTGACCAGGTTGCCAGTAAATTTGACAGAGTCAAAGAAAAAAAAATATCAATGGACTCAACTTGAAAGATAGCTCAACAGAAATTACCCAAACTTAAAACAATTTAACAAAATAAAAAAATATTGAATATAACAGAATATCCAAGAGTGACATATCAAATTATTTAAACACAGAATTAAAATATCCAGAGGAAGATAGAGAATGGGCAGAGGAAATATCTCAATGTTTAATGGCCAAGAATTGTTGAACATTCATGAAACACTGAAGTAGAGGTCTGAGAATCCCGAGACTACCCAGAAAGACAAACAGAAAAGCAAAACCTAGCACTTATCTATCACTGTTACTCAGAGGACACTCAAAAGACAGACACACGCCACTTACACAGGGAGAGAGACAGGATTACAGTACTTGTCCTGGAATCAATAGAATCCATGAAATGATTTCTTAAAAGCAGTAACTTTTAACCTAGAAATCCACATTCAGGAAAAAAATCCTTTAAAAGACGAAGACACTGAATTTATTACCAGCAGATCAGTGTGTGCCCACACATGCAGTGCTTGACACCCCCTCCCCATAGGGAGATTTTAAAATTAAAAAGATCTATTAGGATGGTGTTCAACTTTAAATATACTAATTTTGGAAATAACTTTTTTTTTATTTAACCATTACATAATAGCTTTGACTCGAATGTTCCTTGTTATGTAGACCAGGCTGACTTCAAACTCATAGAGATCCACTTGCCTTTGCTTCACAAGAGCTGAAATTAAAGGTGTGTACTACCATGCCCAGCTTTAATTTTTAATTTTATTTCATGTATATGTGTTCGTGTGCATGTATGCTGTGTATTACTTGCCTGTGGAGTTCAGAAGACAGCATTGCATCCCCTGAATGAGATTACAGAAGCTTGTAAATCATTATGTGGGTGGTGAGAACTAAATCTAAATCCTCTGGAAAAGCAACCAATGCTCCTGACTACTAGGCTCTCTCTTTTAGCCATGAGAATCAAATCCTGATAGTTGTTCTTTTAGAACAAGAAATGACACTATATGATATGGGATTCCCCTCTGTATGCTGTGAATATCATGCTTCATGGAAAAGTCTGCTGAATACTATGGGCCTGTAGGCTGAAGAACTTTGGGTGACTGTACAAGCAGCGAGATGTCTCTGTCATTTCTAGAGTGCTTACAATGTACTTCCTGTTTACTTAGGTCATATTATATTCTTCTGGAGTCTTTGATGGAGTTGAAGAATTTCTAGTTATAGTTTTCCTTAGTTATGATAAAAGATAAAGTAGATATAAATATTGTAACTGTAATTCTTGCTTGATACCTGTTTTGTATATGTAATTGTACTATGTTAAAGTTAAAAACCTTTTTTATTTAAACAGAAAAGAGGAGGTGATGTGGGATTCCCCTCTGTTTGCTGTGAATATCATTGGTTAATAAAGAAACTGCTTTGGGCCTATAGCAGAGCTATAGGTGAACAGAGCTAAGTGGGAAAACTAAACTGAATGCTGGGAGAAAGGAGGTGGAGTCAGAGAGAAGCCATGTAGCCCTGCTGAAGACAGATGCTGGAATGTTGCCGGTAGGCCATGAGCCTCGTGGTAAAATATAAAATAATGGAGATGGATTAATTCTAGATGTAAGAGCTAGCTACCAATATACTTAAGTAATTGGCCAAACAGTGTTTTAAATAATATAGTTTCTATGTGATTATTTTGGGGCTAAGCGGCCAGGAACCAACAAGCGGCTCTTTCTTCCAACAGCTATAGAGCTACAATCCTTCAACTGTGTAGGTTAGCCGTAGGAGCTACAGTACTGACCCAGTGGTCTAAAGGCACTTGCAAAGAAAACCATTGGTGAGGTTGAGGAAGAGGAGTTAGAAGTGATTCACATTGACTCAGATCCTTTGAGTATGCAGGCCTAGTTTTGTGAAGCATCTTCTTAAAACGTCCTTTACATGGTCACTTTTTTCCTCTCAAAGACAACAGGTTTTTACTTTTTTCCCTCAAAGTATAAAGACCATGAGGTTCTGAGGTCTCCCATTGCAGACTGAGACATGATGCAGCTCAAGCATTACAGCACTGGCCACACATAGATAACCAAATCCTGGATGATTCAGGAGGACACAAAGAACAGGGCATAGAAAGAACAGAAATAAAGCCATTTTGTTAGACCTAAGACTCAGATACTCACGTTGGCTCCTTTACATTTCCATGTTGATATATTTATAAAATACTTTTGGTTTTCGAGACAGGGTTTCTCTGTGTTTCCCTGACTGTCTTGGAACTCGCTCTGTAGACCAGGCTGACCTTGAACTCACAGAGATCTGCGTGCCTCTGCCTCCCAAGTTCTTGGATTAAAGACGTGCTCTACCTTGCCAGGCAGGAATCATAATATTCTTAACCTAAGAGCAGGAAAAAAAAAAGACCCTCAAAACTTTGAAACTGAGAAAGAGCTTTCAAGATGCAGTGTTTAACTAAACATAAGATAACACTAAATATAAATATCTAAACATATGTAAATATATAAAATGTAAAATATGAACCCTTCCTGCCAACCTTTGATCATCATTGTTCATGAAAGCATAACCATGGTGGAAATAACTCAGTTATCCATCAATACATGTAAAGGTAAACAAAATGTGGTACAGTCTTGTATTGGATTATTATTCAGCGACTAAAAATGATTAAAGGTCTAATATTTTTCATTTGCAATGTAAATGAAGAATTTTTAAAGATACTTTAAAAGATATGTGTGGGTTTGTGTGGGAGTGTGTTCACTCGAGGGCAGATGCTCACAGAGGCCAGAAGAGGCTATAGGACTCCCTGGAACTGGAGTTATTATAGGTGGTTGCAGCTCACAACCTGCCTAACATGATGCTGGGAACTAAGCTTGAGTCCTCTGCAAGAGTAGTATGTGCTCTTAACCACTGAGACATCCTGTGAGCCCCCTTGATGAAGAATATGTAAACCATATGCTAACTGAATGGCACAAAAAAACTATTATCCCTATTGTCATGTCCAAATATAGTGACTGGCATTTGATCCCCAGAACCTCCACCCATATGCACCCTCTCTAAAAATAAATTTTTTTGTTTTTTAATTTTCACAGGAAATTTTAATGAAAAAGTATGTGAAATACCTGTATGACTACATAGCAGCAATGTGATACATTCATAGGCTGTAAATATGCACACCTTCAACACTTCATTGACCCGAGACTTATTTTATCAATTTGTTTGTTTTTGAGACAGGGTCTCAGTATGTGGCTCTGGCTGGCCTGGGATTTGCTATGCAGACCAGGCAGGACTCTAACTCTCAGAGATCCACTTGCCTTTGCCTCCCAAATGCTGGGACTATGGAACAACACACAGCTACGACCCTCCATTTCATGACCATTGTGTGATCTGCTTCTCTGGAAGGACAATCTTTTAACAATATGAGGTTAACAATTTGGAGACGTTTCTCCAAATTCTGCCAAGGCTTCTTTATCTACTACTAAATGTCTTCCCTCTAAGAGCAAGTCCAATGGCCTCTATTTTGTTTTCCCTGAGCATCCATGTTCCAATCAGCAGTCCACAAATACTAAGCAGCTGTTGCTGGGTTGCAATCTTTTCCTGACATATCCATTTATTTTCTTTGGAAGGGGAACAAGTGGTGTGCTGGGATTTGAACCCAGGGCCTCATACATACTGAGCATGTGCCCTACACAAGACACACTTTGAAGACAGCATCCTCAAAAATGGTGCGGCGAACTGAGACTACACATGACAGAGAATGTCACCTTGCCCAAAACCTGAGTCCAAAGGATTGAAGACCTCAATGTGAAACCTGAAATACTGAACCTGCTAGAAGGAAATACAGGCAGTAGCCTACAGATGTCAGTGTTGCCCTTGGTTGCCTCCCAGAAATTGGAGGTTAAGTCCCTATTGCTGCAGACACTGTGTCCTTCCGACCTAGGACCCAAGGACCCAAGGATCCATGCAAGCTTCCAAAGGAGGGAAACAACCAACAGTCCTACCAGTTGTGAGGCCTGTGACCCACAACCACAATCAGTACAACAAGTTCTCCCTAAAGGTGCAATAATGGCACTCACATCTTGGTTGTAACCAACAGCCGTCTAACTAGACTTAAAGCCTGCTGGCAGGGGGAATGCATGTCTGATACTGTAACCCTAGCTAACTACCTAGGGCTAGTGAAGTCATGAATCTCAGAGGAGGGTCTCCTATTGCCAGCTTACTAATAATCCCGCATACTTCCTAACTTCATTCTAAATACTTATCCTTATGTCCACAGAGAAGTGTTGCTGTCACCCCTCATCAAAGGGAGCATTGTGGAAGAGGGGGCAGAAGGACCGTAAGAGCCAGCACACTAGCAAGTCTGCTGTGAGACTGTCTCATAGACATGATGGAGAACCCATGATACCTCAACAAACAAGAGCTGACAAAGAACAAAAGGCAAGTAAGGAATGCTAAGGGAGGTTGAATTAGTCTTCCCCAGATATGAGCCTCTAAATTGGTTATCCAATGCCTTGAAATCATATACATACAAGTAACACTAAACAAACTGAGTGCATTGTATTTATATATTTATGCATTTATAGATCTATGTAATAATAACGGTTAAAGAAAAAGAGGGCAAAAATTTGAGAGGAAGTTTTGAAGAAACAAACAAAAAAGGTTTGAAGGGAAGAAATCAAAGAAAGGAAATGATACAGTTATATTTTAATTAGGAATTAAATTTATAGTCACGTGTGTGTGTACGTAATACTATACTGTACATGCCCTTTAAAATGTTTTATTATTGCATGTGTACATGTGCAGGTGTGTGAGTATGTGGGCTTGGGGACAAATTTGTGGAGTCAGTTCTCACTTTCTACCTCCTTCTACCTTTACATGAGTTCTGCGGTTGAAGTCAGTAATCAGACTTATGCAGTCATTGCCTTTACCACTAGACTATCTCGATGACCCTCTACTTGATTTTCTGAAACAGGGTCTCTCACTGACTGCAAAGCACACAGTGTTAGTTAACTAGGCTGGTGGGCCAGCGGGCTCCTGAAATCCTCCTGTTTCTGCCTCCAATGACACTTGCAGTGGTCACAGTTAACTATTACATGGGTCTTGGGGATTTGAACTATGGTCCACCTGCTTGCATAACTCACCCTCTTACTCACTGAGCCATCGCCTCAGCCCTCCATTTGTTTTATATTATATGCATGTACCATTAAAATTCTTGCATTTTCTAGTAGGAACAACAGTATAAAATTTATCTCTGTGTTATAATCTGGTTAACATAATAGCATCCCAGATGAGTTCAACCAACCAAGATCTGGCTTTTTCCATAGTTTTTTTGTTTGTTTGTTTTCTTCTAGCTGGAATGCCCTTCCTCAATTAAATTCACACTTCCTTTTTTTTCTCTCAAATGTCACCTTACCAATCAGTTTCTTACTAAACACAGTATGTAAATTAGCACCCCACCATCTCCAGCTCTGCCTCTTGGAGCCATCCCCTTCTATTTGGCTTGATGTTTTTCCCCATGCCACTTCATATTATATATTTACTTAAAAATTCATTTTAACTATGTGTATGCACACATGTGCATATGTGCATGAGTGTATGTGAGCGTGAGTGAGGATGCCCTAAGAGTCCAGAAATGGGTATCAGACCCTTATCAGTTACATGTGGCAGTTTAGCACCCATCAGGTCCTGGGAACCTAACTAGGTCCCCTGCAAGAGCAGTACATTCTCTGAAGCACTGAGCCACCTTTCCAGCCTCTCTACTTATGTTAAACTGTAATCTCAAATTCTTTGCCTAACACCTATTAAGTGTTTTACAAGTATTTGTAAAGTGGATGAATGACGGTTTAAGAGCTTTGCCGGGAAGAAAAGGGAGTTGTTTTCTTTATTCTCATCCAACTCACCAAGTGCGTGCACCTCTTTGTACAAGATACTATAGCCAAGACTGCATCAACATTCTATAGTTCGTTAAGCATCTACTTGGGTTTTCGCTCACTCAAAGTTTATACCTATGGACTTTTCAATCTTACCCTAGAATAGTTTGGAACTCTCTAAAGCCCTGAATATGTTCACCTCTCGCTTTTCCTCTAGGAGGCAGCACAGCACAGGCACTACACGGTGATTTTATGCATAGACTGCCCATACAAATGTAGATTCTTGAGCCTGCCCCTGCACATCCTAGGAAACAGAAGCCTCTGTATTCCGGGCGACGCTGGAGCTAATGAGTCTGGGATAGAGCTGGCAAATCAATAGGACAGATCAGATAACCTTTGGATCCCAGCCACTGTTCAACAGCTTTATGGTACTGGATAAAACCTACTCGGCATCAATTCCTGACCTGTAGAATGGAGAGATTACCAGTACCTCACACAGATGAAGATCTCAGAATAGTACAGTACACAAGTCAGAAGTATTATGCAATACATAACAGTTATTAGCCCATGTCTCCGGCAATTCTTAAATGACCTTCCAGTTTTTTACTCATCTAATTTTCAAAAACAAGAATTTCTTTTATATCCAACACAGTACATCACACTGGTTCTGGATGTCCCATAAAGAATCGTGGGGTTAGGGCCACAAGCATAGTTGAGAAGCACAATTGGGGGAAGCCTCAGGTTCAATCCCCATCAACCTTATAAAAAAAAGAACCGTGAGGCAAAGAGGAAGAAAACTAACACTAGTATAGTGTCAGAAAGAGAACTTAAGACTGTGAATGCTTCTAAATCACTGGTGAATCCAAAGTTATGAAAGAAAAGGACGCAGCCTGACGCTGCACATGGAGTAGAGGCGGGGTTCACTTACTAGCTCGGTCAGGGACTTGCTAGGTCGTTTTAGATGACTTCTTAGTGTGTCTGTCCACCTAAGCACTGAAAGAATCCCAACTCTAGTGATCTTAAAAGGATTTCTGTAATGAGTTTTGTACCTAACCAGGAGTGGAAGGTGGAGATGGCTCCTCCGTCCATCCCGGACGGATACCAACCCATGGCAGGTATGCCAGGTGCGAGGAGAGCAGTATCTGTCCCATTTGACTGCGTACGCCCTGCTGGCCGCGGCACACCCCTCCCGTCTCCGGTCCTCACCTTAAGGCTCCGGGCTGCTGAGCCCGGGTTCCCGAGGCGCGTCTTCCCGTAAGACTGGGCTGCAGGGATGCTGCCGCGCGGGCACAGGCGGCGCGGCCGCGAGTGAGCCTCTTTTTAATGCCCGGGTCACAGTCTCCGCCCATTACCCGGCCCCGAGGAGGCGGCCCGCCGCTGTCACCAGTGGAAAGGTGCGGAAGAAGCCCAGCGAGCCCAGCGGCGTGGCAGTCACGTGGTTTGGCGGCGCGACCGCTAGCCAATCACCCCGATCGGCCAGCGATCGCCCCGCCCCTCCGTCGCTCGCTTTCTCGCGATTGGCTGTTCTGGACCCTCTGCCACGCGTCAAAGGTCTGTGATCCCGCCATCTATTGCCAGGGCTCCAGCAGGTCTCCAGCTAGCAGCCTACAGAAGATCCCAGAACTCGCGGGAACACCTCCGAAGGCTTCAAATGGCCACAGGCTCTTGCCCCAGGTCTTTTTCTTTCTCCGTAGAGCCCAGTAACCAGAGGGTGCTTTTAAAGGGTGTCAATGGAAAAGTAAAGATAGATATGAAATTTCACCCCAACTGTTGTTTGACACCTTCCTGGCTTTTCATGGCCGTTAGGGAGAAAAATCAAATGGTCTCTGTGCTGGCACCACCACATTGTTCATTTCTGCCACACAAAGGAGAGATCCGTGTGTCTGCATCCTAAGTGCTGGAATTAAAGGTGTGGAACCACGCCCGGTCCAACACATTTTATTTTGTCCTCAGAGCTTGAGAAAATATTGCATTATGATTTTTCTCCTTTTAAAATATTTAATGCTTCCAAAGTTTTTCTTTATTACATCTATTTGTGGGGGTGAGGTAGAGGGTATGGGTGTGGGTGTCTAATTGGTTCTCTCCTCCCTTCTGCCATGTGGGTCCTGGAATCAAATTCAGTTGTCAGGCTTCACAGCAAGCACTTTACCTACTGAGCAGTCTTAAAACCTGATATTTGGAGCTGGGCGGTGGTGGCGCACGCCTTTAATCCCAGCACTCGGGAGGCAGAGGCAGGCGGATCTTTGTGAGTTCGAGACCAGCCTGGTCTACAAGAGCTAGTTCCAGCACAGGCTCCAAAGCTACAGAGAAACCCTGTCTTGAAAAACAAAAAACAAAACAAAACAAAAAAACCCTGATATTTGGGGTGGTGCTGGTGGTTTTGTTTTGAGACAAGGTCTCTGCAGCTCAAGCTGTTCTTGAATTCATAGTAATCCTGCTTCAGCTCTCCAAACGCCGTGATTAAAGGTGTAAACCACACACCTGGCTGTGATTCTCTTTGTATCGTGAGGAAATATGACTCAAACAGGTGAGTTACTGTGGGTCGACAGGTAATAAGTGACAGAATGTGTTTAACCCTGTCACACCTGAGTGCAAAGCTCTCTTTCTGTCTCTCCCCACCCCTCCCTCCCTCTCCTCTCCCTCCTTCCTCCCTTCCTCCCTTCCTCCCTTTCTTTGATTTTTGAGACAGAATTTCTTTGTGTAGCCCTGGCTGTCCTAGAACTCTGTAGAACAGGCTGTCCTTTAACTCACAGAGATCTGCCTGCCTCTGCCCCCCTGAATGCTGGGATTAAAGATGTGTGCCACCACTGCCTGGTGAAGTCCACTTTCTTGAATAAGAACCTCCATCTCCTCTCATCCCTGAACATAACAGAAATCTATAAAGGTTAGACAAATTCAGTAAAGACAATTGTCTGTCTTCTTTTCTTTCCTTCCTTTCTTTCTATCAACCTTTGTTACAGATGAAGAAATTGAGAATCATGGTATTCATCAAGGTATTATTTGACAAGATGATGCCACCAAGAAGCACTCGTGACACAGAAATGAATTTTTGAAGTGGAAGCTATCAGATGCCCAAACCTAAGGACTCTCAGCTATGTCCAATGCCAGGGAAGGTACCAGGCCCTAGGTTTGCTCTCCCATTTCGCTTTCCTAACTGCCACTTCCTGTTGCATCTCCCTACTCAAAACATTCTGTGGAACTGGACTTTGGCCTTCCCCTCTCTGGTGCTCCAGTGGTTTTGAACAATAGCAGGCTCGGGGGAAGATAACCAGTTTCCTGACTGCAGCTGAGCTGCCTGGTAATCGGTTTTAAAAATGGGTCAGCAGGCTGGCTATACAGCCTCTAGATCTCTTTAACCTGCCTAAGCCAAAGTGAGCATTTTCCCTTTTGCTGGTCTCCAGTTCATGGGAGCTGGAGCAGCAGCCTGAGAGCCACACACATTAGCCATTATTCTGTCCTAAACATCTCCATCAAAGAATAACATGATGTATCTTAGCTGGGGGCATTGTGAGCAAGCAAAGGACCACATCGGGATTCCCCTCTCAGCCCTTCCTAGCCACACATTCTTCCCCAGTGGGAAGCCTACTGGTGTTGGGCAGACTACTTCTAATCATCTGTATTTACTTTTTTGGGGAAAAGAAACAGTTTCATTGCTTTCAAAAATAAGCACAGAGTCAAGCTAAATTCAAATGATTAGTGGGAATCTGAGCATGCAGTTCAGTAGATAGCATGTGCTTAGGATGTATAAAGCCCTGGGGTCATTCCCTGCCAAAACCAATTGATCTAAGTTTCCAGTGAAAAGCAAGTGTCTCTCACACTCTTTCTTACCAATCCAGTTTTGCCCCCTTCTTCTAGAGAAACCCTCGACAGCTGCTTCCTCTGTGGCCTTCTATGTTCATGTTACCTCACCAGTTCTCAGTGGAAACTATACATTAGACTCTGTTGGGGCAACTTTTAAAAGACAAAGTAGAGATTTAATTGATAAGTTGCTATTTTTTTCTTTTTGGTGTTGGGCATCTAAGCCAGGGTACTGTGTTACACCTATATCCCAATTCTTCTAGGATTATTTATATAACACAGGTATTTTTTTCCTCTACCCCCTCACCTCTAATCCCTAGAAGGGTTGTTGCCTTTCAGGACCACTCAGGGCTATTGTATACAGTGTAGAAAGCAACTTTCTCAGATCAAGAAAGCAGTCATTCCCATGGCTAGTCTTGGAAGGAAATTGCTCTTAAGTGAAAGAAAAAAAAAACCCCCAAAAAACAAAACAGCTATCTAGTCAAAATCCAAGACTTTTAAAATTGAAGAAACTTCTCTAATATTGAGACAAGAACTAGGCTTTGAGTGAATAGCTTTGGGGTTTTCCCTTACTGGAGAGGTAGCTGAGTCTCTTATGCAGTGGCTGTTGGTGCCCCAGGGAAGAGGCACCTGTGTCATGAAGGCCAAGCACAGCAAGGCTCCTGAGCTCTAGCTGAGAGAAGACTCGGTGCATTTGGGGGCCATGCCATCTCAAATGAGAAGCATGCTTGTGGTAGTCAAGTGGAGTCATAGCCAGAAGGCTCTTACAGGGCTAGCCAAGCAGACTTTCACAATATCGGATGTTAGGCTATTGATTATAACAATTGGGATTGAATGTCTTTCCAGCACTGTGGGGTAGGTACTTGGAACATGTAAACTTTGATTTGGAGACAGAAGAGAAATGTGATTCTCACACCCAGTGTGAAGGAGCACACATCCCTTGTTATAAATATTTAGGTAAAGAAAGTAGGCAGTCACAAGGCACAGTGTCCAGATTGCTTTCAAGAACACAGGCTAAGAACTGTGGGAAATGGACACTCAAAATGAAATGTGAGCTTGGCAATAAAATATTGACTTTCACATTATTTGTTTAAATTCTGATGGATAGCCAAGACAAGGTCTTAAAGATTAGAAATGGACTTGTTCTCTTTCTGGTCAAAAGTTTGGTTAAGAAAATAAGAAAGCAATCAAACAAATAGACAAATAGACAGACATTTAACTATACAAGTGTTCATTAAAAACAATGGCTGGAGAGGTATTAAGCGGTTGAGTACTGGCTGCTCTTTCATAGGACCTGGATTTGGTTTCCAACACCTACATGATGGCTTACAACCACCTGTAATTCCAGTTCGAGGGAATTCCAGTTCTGACCTCCAAGAGCACCTGTATGTACGCATGCATACAGGCAAAACACTCATGCACATAAAATAAAAAAAATCTACAAAACATCAACAAAAAGTAGGGTATGGTGACACATTCCCATAATCCCAGCACTTGAATGGTAATAGAGACATGGGGATAGTGAATTTGAGGTCAGCCTAAACTACAGAGTAAAACTCTATGTAAAATAAAGATACTGTAATGGTAAGTTTTAAGTATCAACTCCACATGAAGTAGATCATCTAGCAGTCACGGCTTTGGCCATGTCTGTGAAATGTTCTCTTAATTAAATTTATTGAGTTGAGAAGATCTGCCCACTGTAGGTGATAGCCTTCCCTAGGCAGATTCTAGACTGTGTAACTGAGCTGAGCAAGCATGCAAGCATTATTTATTGCTCTCTGCACTCTTGACTGTAGATGTAACGGGACTGTGTTACGTTTTCTTCTCCTTGGTCCCTATAATGATAGACTGTAGCTAGGACTTGTGATTGAAATAAACTCTTTTTCCTTTAAGTCACGTCTGTCAAGATTTCCATCACAGCAACAGAAAATGAAACTAAGATGCTTTTTTAAAAATATGTATTTATTTATTATGTATACAATATTCTGTCTGTGTGTATGCCTGCAGGCCAGAAGAGGGCACCAGATCTCATAACGGATGGTTGTGAGCCAAAATGTGGTTGCTGGAAATTGAACTCAGGACCTTTGGAAGAGCAGGCAATGCTCTTAACCACTGAGCCATTTCTCAGCCCGAAACTAAGATACACACACAAAATGAAGCAGCCCAAATAACCATTGAAAATATGTTAAGTAAATTATGATGCAACCACCTGGTGAAAGTCAATGAAGCCATTAAAAATCATCTGTTAAAAAATATCTCATGGTGCAGGAATATATATACATATTATCAAACATAGAAGGATGTGTTGTACAACCATAGTTTTTTTTAATTGCATATTTGGGAAAGAAAGATGGGGGCTGGGGATGTAGCTCAGTTAGTAGAGTGCTTGCCTGGTACCCAAGAAGTCCTGGGTTCAATCCCCAGAACTGCATGTTGGCTCATGCCTGCAATCCCAGTATGGAGGCAGGAGAATCAAAGTCAAAGAATTCTCAGCTACATAGAGAAGTTTGAAGCCAGCCTGGGATAGAGGAGACACTTTTAGAAAGAAAGAAAGGGGTTGGAGGAGAAAGAGGCAGAAGGGAAGAGAAAGAAGATATGTCTCTGAGTGATAACTGCCATGTTACTTTTATTTGCCTGTCAATTTTTTCAGTTTCCTATGTTATAAAAGTGTACCTATATGTGTATTCATGTACTCTAAAAAGAGAGAAAATAGTAAAAAGTTTCTTTAAACAAAAGGAGCCAGGCATGCTAGTGCATAGCTATAGTAACAGGAGGTTGAGGCATATGAAACCTCCAAAAAAAAAAAAAATCAAAGAGAGAAGGGAGGAGAAGGAGAACCAGGCCCAGTGGCATTTGGAAGATGGACGAGAGATAGCCTGGGCTGTATTATGAGACCCTACCTCAGAGGAAATAATGGAGAAATGGACACATCTGTCACCACCTGTCCTCATTAGTTTTTATCTTCCATTTGATACAACTTAGAATAAGCTGGGAAGAGGGGACCTCAAATGAAGTATTGCCTTGGTCAGACTGGCCCGTGGCTATTCTGGCAGAGATTGTCTAGATTGGTAATTGCTGAGGAAGGGCCCAGCCCACCATGGGCAGCACCATCCCTAGGCAGGTGGGGCTGTGATGTATAAGCAAAGCCTCTGAGCAGGCACCTGGAAGCAGTGTTCCTTGTGATTTCTGCTTCAGTTTCTGCTTGAGTTCCTGCAGGGTGGAAGCCAAATAAGTCCCCTTCTTCCTCTAAGCTCTTTTTGTTCAGAGCTGTTTTGTCACAGAAACAAAGAGCAAATGAACGCTGCCTCGTACTTGGGCTGTGTTATCAGTTTAATAGCTATGTTTCCTGAGACCCAGTTGTCACTTGTTCAGTGCATAAGCCTCCCAGCAGTTCTATCAATAAATATCGTTATCAATAATTTGCAAATAAGGAAATTGATACAGCAGCTTAAATAATTTCCCCTAAGGCAAAAACTTTTTCACTGAAGGAACAGGGTTCAAACTGAACTCTTTCTGACTCTGGCGCCTAAATGCGTGTGCCCTCCTGCTGCCTTTCTGTGCCATTGTCAAAGCCGCACTTAAGATGGGATTTGGCTGAAGCCTTCAGAAGGATCCTGATTTTCTATTAACGTTTTTCATGTGCTGGAACGCTGACCATTAGTGTGGTGAGGCTGAGGTTGTGGGACCTTGAAGGGGTGAGGGTGGGGCACAGATAACCGGGACGTTCCTCATAAAAGGGGTTAATGTTATTTTTGAGGTACACTGAGGCAACAGTTACTGAAACAAGTTAGCTAAGTTCCTGAAACCTTCTGGCTTCCTGCCGTGCCGTGTGATCTCGTCCACTCCCATGATGGTCAGGAACTATGATGGCCTTCACCACAACACTGGATTTGTGAAATTTTAGAGCTCCTAACCTAAATAAACCTCTGTTCTTTGTAAGTCCTAGTCTCAAGTATTTTGTTGCATGCAGTCCTAGAAACCAGACTATGATATACCCAAAGTTCCTAACTTAAAAAAAAAAAGGTTATAGAACCCATTGTTAAGAATTTGGGCCTAGCTGGAGAGAAGACTCAGTGGTTTGGAGCATTTGTTGCTCTCATAGAGGACCCAGGTTCAATTCCCAGCACCTACATGGGGGCTCACAACTGTCCCTAACTCCAGTTTCAGATTATCTGAAGCCCTCTTCTGAGCTTTGTGAACACTGGGCACAAACATGTAGGCAATACATTTATGCATATAAAATAAAAAAGAAGCTAAAACAAAATTCTTTTGGGGCAATAGCAGGATGTCTGAGAGGAGTTCTGATGAGGGGCCAATGATGATCGTATGCCAGAGGTCAGAGGACTTGAACCAGATCAATGACTCATTGCAATGAACATTTTGTGGGTTGGGCTGATTGGAGTAAAGGGTACACTGTGTGACACACCACAGCACCCAATGCCACTAGGATGAATGAAGAGATGTTGGAAAGACAGAGGAGCGAGGTGGGTTTTGTGTGAATGTGTGTTTTTATTGATTTGGGGGGGTTCTTTTGGGGAAATGATGCAGGGGTGAGGGGTGGATATGGACCAACTGGAAGGAGAGCGGGATTGGGGTGCATGATGTGCATTGATTCCCAAAGAATCAATAAAAAATTATGCTTAAAAAAAAAGAATTGTTGTTAGAAGTGCCACTTGTTTATTTCCTGACCTTCTGGCAACTCAGATCCGAAATAACCACACAGAAACCATATTAATTAAATCACTGCTTGACCCATTAACTCTAGTTTCCTATTGGCTAACTCTTACATCTTAATTTAACCCATCTCCATTAATCTGAGCATCACCACGAGGTTGTGGCCTACCAGCAAAGTTTCAGTGTGTCTATCTCTGGCAGTAGCTCCATGACTTCTCCCTGACTCTTCCTCCTTTCTCCCAGCATTCAGTTTAGTTTTCCCCACCTAACTCTGTTCCTCTATAGCTCCGCTATAGGCCCAAAGCAGTTCCTTTATTAACCAATGGTATTCACAGTATACAGAGGGGAATCCCATATCAAATCTGAGCCTAAAGGATAAAAAAAAACGTGAAGCAGGGTAAAGATAAGGGCAAACCTTGACGAGTTTTACAAATGACCCCAGGTTAGATCCTCATCTTCCAAACTCAACGGGAAATCCATCTAGCTGAGTAAGACTAGTCAACAGGTAGACAGACAAGAGCTGGCACTAACTCTAGGTCAAGGGTAAGAATAAATAAAATATGAAAGTGAGCCAAGATGTGTGTAAAATGAGGGTGGAGCCCTGCAAGGTTCTCCAGAAGTTCTAAAGCAGCCATCCTGTCAGGGAAACTGGCCTCTGTGGCTTTCTGGAGGAGGTGGGGTTTGGCAAGCCTAGGAGAGAAAGGTCTTCCTTCCATCAGGAAATGAGGGCTAAAGCAGCACTTAGTGACAGCGAAATGTCCTGTACAGGGACACAGACTGATTCCTACAGAATCACAGTGACAGAGATGACCTAATTAACAGCGCCCCCATACAGCAGGAAGCAGTTTGGAGAGAAATAACTGTGCCCATGTTCCCCAATATTGTTTATAAATCCTTTTTTTAACATTTAAAGGGGGAGATGATATAGATATAAATAATTTGCATTGGTATAAATTTTGATTTATTGATATAAATTTAAAGTCAATTTTGTTATATATATATGTATATTTCTGTTCTTGATTAAGGTATTGTGATTGTATAGTTCGTTAAGAATGTAATGTATAATTGGGAAATGTAGATTGTTAATGGATAGTCATCTATAATAGTCAATTTTATAGTCATGTTAGTTAGATTTTCTAAGTATGCATAGATATATTTCAGATAGGCATTCTTCATATCTTTCAAAGATGACAGAATATGGCATTTAATGTTTTAATAACTTAGGGATTTTCATGACAATGAGACATGTTTGCTCCTGACAGCACCAAGAAACTGCTCTTGCCTGGACTGCTTAAATGGACACAAAGAACC
>JAQHUG010000091.1:6265730-6291881 GCA_028555095.1 Dicrostonyx torquatus | reverse complement strand
AGGGCTTGTCTCTTAAAGGGACAGGACAGACCATTACACCCACAAACACTTCTCCTAGCCCTGTGTATTTCCTTGTGTGGTCCCTGTTCCTTCCTTTGAATTCATCTTCTTTACCCTAAAACTTGGAATCTTAAAATCACCTGCAGCGGTTCCACTCCTGTATATGTTCAAGGCGATTGAAGACATGTTCATAAAAACACTGTACAGAACTGTTCACAACAGCTATGATGGTTAATCTTGACAGTCGATGGGATTTAGTCACCTCTGGATGCATTGTCTATTTGAGGGTGATTGTAGAAATGTCTAATTGAGCAGGGAAGATCTATCTTCTGGGTGAGCAACACCACTCCCTGAACCAGGGTTCTGGATGGAACAGAAAGGAAAAATCCAGCCAAACACCAGCATTCAGATTTGTTTTCCTGCCTGGGAACACAATGTGACCAGCTGCCTCACACTTCTGCTGTCATGCTTCCCCACCAGGATAGACCCTCACAGTCTCCACCCCCCTGCCCCATGAAAGTTGTTCTTTGCCAGGCATTTGGTCAGAGCAGTGAGAAAAACAACTGAACGTATAGCCCACAAGTGGAAACAACCCAAACATTCAGTCTGATGAATGAGTAGGCAAATTGTGGTGTAACCATACATAAAAAGGAACCAGGCGCAGATGGAGACCTTGAATATATTATGCTAATTGGAAGAAGTTATACTAGGTGTGAGTGCACCCTACAATCCCAACTGCTTGGGAGGTGGAGGCAGGAAGACCAGGAGTTAAAGTCTTCCTTTTCTACATCAATTCAGAGAATTCAAGGACGACTTGGGCTGCAGGAGACTCTTCCTCTACAATAAACGAATGAATAAATAGATAAGTAAATGAAAGAAAGGAAGAAGATGAAAGAAAAAGTCCAACACAAAAGCCATACATTGCACAATTCATGTCCTAGGAAATATACAGGAAAGAAAATGAAGTAGGTGAGTGTTTGCCTGGGTGTGAGCAGGGAGGGGATCTGGGAGTGACTTCAGACACACAGGAGACTTAGTGTGATTCTGCAATTGGTGGCAATGGCTGCACAAGGTAGGGATTGTATCAGACGGTACATCATCCACATTGTGATAATGTGATTGTTATGACTATGACTATAATTGAGACAAGTTCTCACTGTGTAGCCCTAGCTTGCCTGGAACTCACTTTGTAGACCAGGCCAGTCTAACTCAGAAGTGATCCCTCCTGCCTCTGCCTCCCAACTGCTGAAGATGGCATGTTTCAAATGGTGAAATTTATGTTACATACATCATGTCTCATTTTAATCACTTGTGGTTTGAGTCAGCTAAGGTTTCTGTTTTGTGTTTTTTCATCTGAGAAGTCTGGATTGTGGAGTAGGGGTAATTCTAAATGAACTTCAGCAGCTATTATTTCAGAAGATTCCTTTAGCAAGGCTGTGGGCTAGGAATGGAGGGATTAACTGTTCCTGGCCAGTTCTCCCTCACGCTGAACTCACTTGGAACCTTGGGGCTAGCAGGTTAGAGATAAATCAACTCCTTTGTTTGATGATAATGAAATTGAAGACTTGGCCAAGGTGGACTTCCTCAAAGTCACAGAATGATTGAGTGTCATGTTGGGCTTATAACCTGGTTTTTCTCTTCCTGAGAGCACTTTATTTTTTTTTTTTTTGAGTGAATTTTTGAGTGAGTTACACTAAAAGGCTTTCCTTTATGGTTTAAGAAGTCCTTGTTTCTAAAGCACTGCATTTTCAGTGTTTTCCCTAATATCTGAAACCAGAGATAGTTTAAGAAACAACCTATTTTAAACGTCAGTTCATTTGAGTAATTTGGTTTTTTATTGTTTGTTTTGGTTTGGTTTTGTTTTTTGTGATACAGGTTTTCTCTGGGTAGCCTTGGCTGTACTGGAACTCTCTCTCTCTATAGATCAGGCTGTCCTCAAACTCAGAGATCCACCCCTCCTGAGGGCTGGGATTAAAGGTGTGCGCCATCAACTGCCCTGTGTATTTGGGTAATTTGTTAAGAAAAGAAGTTTGGAGCTGGGGAGATGGCTCAGTGCTTGGCAAGCTTTAGTTCAGATCCTCAGCACTCACATGAAAACAAAACAAAACAAAACAGCATGTTACTTGTACTTCCAGCACTGGGGGTGGTGTAGTCTGAAAAATGGGGCAGGAATAGGAGGATCTCAGATGCTCAATGGCTATCCAGTCTAGCCAATCAGTGAGCTCCAGGTTCAGTGAGAGACCCCAGTTCAAAAAAGAAGGTGGAGGGTCTGGAGAGATGGCTTAGTGGTTAAGAACATTTGCTGCTCTCACAGAAGATCTGGGGTCAGGTCCCAGCACCCATACCACACAGCTCCCAACTGTTGGTACTTCAGCTCCATGGGCTTTGCTGCCCTCTTTTGGTCTCTACACACACACAGTACACAATTGAAAGGTTAGGTGTATAAAAAACCTACACATTAAATAAATAAATGAAAAAGTTGGGTTTTTTTTTTAAAAGTAAGATGAGCTGGGCATAGTGGCATGCCTTTAATCCCAGTGCTCAGAGGCAGGCAGGATCTCTGTGAGTTCAAGGCCAGACTGGTCTACAAAGGAAGACCCAGGCCAACCAGAGATACATAGTGAGGCTCTGCCTAAAAAAACAAACAAAAAAATAAGGTGGAGAGTGATAGAAATCCAACATAAACCTTTGGGCCTCATGGGTGCAGGCATGGACATGTGCACCTGTGCACACACACATGCATGCACACTCATGCACAGGCACACACAGACACACACACACAGGCACACATATACACACACACACCCCCGAGGTTTATGGAGCTCACACTCCTGAGGGTCTAGGAACGCTATGTTGACATTTGCTTGGCTCATGTCAGATGCTATCTCCTGCTGGAGACTTGATTGAAGTGGGGAGGGGTGTGAAGAGGACTTGAACTGCTGTATGTAAGCTGAGACTCTGATTTGGTTTCCCGGCCACCCAGACCCAAATAATCACATAGAAACTATAGTCATGCAACACTGTTTGGCCTACTAACTCAGGCTTCTTATTAACTAACTTACATTTTAAATTAACCCATTTCTATTATTTTATATTTTACCATGAGGCTCATGGTTTGTTACCTCTTGCATCTTGGGCAGCTACATGGTGTCTCTCTGACTCTGCCTTCTTTCCTCCTCTGTCTCTGCTTGAATTTCCTACCTTGCTATATTCTGCCCTGCCATAGGTCAAAGCAGCTTCTTTATTAACCAATAGTAATAAAATATATTCATAGCATACAGAGGGGAATCCCACATCATCTCCCCTTTTCTGTCTAAATAAAAAGGAAGGTTTTAACTTTAACATAGAAAAATTACATACAATTAAACAGGTGTCAAGCAAGAATAATGGTTACAATATTTCTTTGTGACTCTAATTTTTATATCTAATTTATCCTTTATCAAAACTAAGGAAAACTATATAACTATCTGTCTTTAACTCCATAAAAGACCCCAGAAGGATATAATATTACCCAAGTAAATGGGAAGTGCATGGTAAACAACTTCCAAACTCTAGAATTGACAGAGACATCTCACTGCCTGGAAAGTCACCAAAAGCTCTTCTGTAACTTTGGGGCATCCATCTTTAGCCTATAGGCCCATAGTATCTGGCAGACTTTTTTTCATGAAGCAGGAAATTTGAAGGACTGTTTTGTCTATATTGGCAGTTTGTCAGCCACTTTCTTCTGTGTCCTACAGAATGTCTGGCAGACTCTTTCGTGAAGGAGGAACCCTGAAGGACCGTCTCACCTTTAGGCAAGTTCAGCAGTCATGTTTGTGTGCTGAAAACTGAGAACCAAATCCAGCAGGCTTGCTTGTAACATTCCATCTTCAGGGCAGCTGAGGACCCCCAGAAATGGACTATTCTAGCAACAACACTATCTTTTCAACAGAGTGGAGGCCCCATGACCTAGATATCTTCCGTAAGACCCTACCTTCTAAAGTATCCACCGCCTCATGCTGCTACTGAAGACCACGTTTCTACAACAGCCCTGCTTTCCTCATTCTGGTACATTGAAAAAGGCGGTAAAAGTATATCATCCTATAAAACAAGGCCAATATTCATACAGAATTAAGCTTAGTGTCACACTATAGGAAACGTCCTGGGCTGGCCTCTTTGGGATACTCTTTTAGACTTACTTTAAAGCCAAAATACATATCCGTAGTTTTAGGTACTCAGGAAGCTAAGGAAGGTGTCTTGCGTTCAACCTGGGCAAAGCACCAAGATTATTTCAAAAAATAAAATAAACACCTGATTGTTTGAGTAGAATTTTACTCTTGTGCTCAAGGAACTGAACTGTATGAAAGTACAGATATAGCACAGCCTGTGTAGAAATTCCCTTTAAAAGGAAAGAAATCAATGTGTCGGGGTGATCCCAAATAGAAAAATAATGTATTGGGACATCAAAGAACAATCTTTGGAGGCTGTGGTACTTAGGCTGAGTAGAAGGGACAGTGTTGGTGGGGAGCAGCAAGAATAAAATGCAAAGCCCCAAATGGATGAAAAAAATATTAGGATGGACCTTAGAATATGTACGTAGAAGCTGTGGAAAACAGAAAAAGGTGCCAGCAAGATGGCTCAGCGGGTAAAGGCCCTTACAGTCAAGACTGATGTCCTGATTTCAGTCCCCAGGACCCACATGGTGGAAGGAGAGAGTTGAGTCCCACATATTATCTTCTGACCTCCACACAGACACCATGGTATGTTCACACCCACTGGCCTGCAAAATTAACATCTATAATAAAAGATTTTAGAATGACTACGAGGGCCAGATTCTGTAGAACTATTCATATCAGGTAAATAGGCTGGTGCAGAGGGTTGCAAACAGCCTTTTGTTCACTGGGCTAAAGCCTTAGGGAAAAGTCATCATTTATTCCAATCCTTAGATATCTACAAGCTCTTAGGACTAGAATTTTATTTACAGGTATTTTTACTAAAAAATATAAGGATACCAACTACAACATTTATAGTACTAGAAAAATCAGACCCTGAACTATAGGGGCTGGAGAAATGGTTCAGTAGTTAAGAGTGCTTGCTGCCCTTGTCAAGGACCAGAGTTCGAGTCTCAGCACCCATATCAGGTGTTCACAACTGTCTGTCCGAACACCCTCTTCTGGCCTCGGTGGGCACCAGCACCCACATGCACAGACATACATGCAGACATACACAATCAACAAAGTAAAAATAAATAGTTTTAAAAAAGAAACCAAAATATCTGACCAAGGAGACTCATTTACCTCTCAGAGGGCATAGGGAAATGTCCATGTTATTCTTCATTATCGCAATTTCAAGGGACTTCTCTGGCATTTAGTGGGTGAAAACTGAGATAAGTATTTTTCATGTATAGAACAGACTCCTACAATGAAGAACTATTGGACTCAAGATGTCAATGGGGCCAAGGTGAGGAGCCCTTGCTGTGGAAGATGGTGCCACAACACAGAGGAATACTCTGAAGTCATTACAGTGGATGAGAAGTACCTTTGAAAGATGTTCAAGATAGCCAACAAAGATGGGGAAACCACATTAGTCTGGCATAGGCAAGTATTTCAAAAACCTTTAAGCATGAAAAAAATTTCATCTTTAATTTTCTTTTTTGTCTTTCTATATTTCATAAGGTTCTTCAGTCAAGAACATTTGAAACTTATAAATAAAAACAAAACAATACTGTACCCCAAGGATGTGACAGACAGCCCTGGAAGAAGGCTTAGGGGACAATGATAGGTCCCTGCCCTCATGAAGCTCTCAGTCCAGTGGGGGAAGACAAAGAGGAGAACAAGGGTGGGGGGAAGCCAAGAGAATTTCTGGAAAGAGTAAACACAGCAAAGGAGATAGAATGGGATGATGGACAGGAACTGGGAGAAGGTGGTGTACTTTTCTGAGCTAAGATAACAAGAGATGATGAGTGATACTAAATCTTTACAGTCTGCAGACTGCGTAGAACTGGGAAAGAGTGAGCTGGGGACTCAGATTAATTGTGGCATCTGGCTTAGAGAAGCTCAGACGGTCATGTGGACTGTCAGGGTGAGGGGCACCCTTTTCTCTCCCACCTTTAAAAATAATATATAAATAAATCGTGACTTGTTCATCCCACTAAGAGAATTCTGAGGCGCAACAAGAAAGAATGAACTACCGTCACACATGGTGATACAGATGAAAATCACAGATGTGCTGTACTGAGAATTCTGCAGCACTAACCCGTGCAGAAGTTATGATTTACCATTGGGTGGAGAGAGGTACCTTTGTACATAGTACTAAATGGGCCCAGTGCCCCCAAGAATTTATTACACTTTACGAGGAAGGACATAATTCACTTGACAATAAAGTCCCTTTACAAAGTTCAAAGGGCCAGCTACTGGTTACAACCATGCATTCCACAGCATTTACAAGGCACTGCTCGCAGCACAGGGCTGTCACAGAACCTAAGGTAAGGCTCGTGCAGAAAGAGAGTGTGCTTTCCCACGTCCTTTTGTGCAGAAGAGGCACATCAAGAAGAATGCTGGTGTTTCTAGAGTCTCTGGAGTTGATAGCCCACAGACTGTGGTGTGCATTTCTGATTAACAGCCCAAGGAAGCACAGGCTAGAGTCAGAAAAAGCACATCGAGGAACCAGGAAAAAAGATCAAGTTGAAAGGGAATAGACTTTCAAAAGTCAGTCTCTCTGGAAGTACCAGTTGTGAACTAGAGGTTACCTCTGAGCAGTAGGATCATGTGTGCTTTTAATTGTCCTTTCGCATTATTTTCTACAGAGAACATATATTATTTTTATAGTAAAATTATGGAAGGTGTGTTATTTTTTTCCAAGGGCCCTTAGAATGCTAAAATTAGAAACCAAGAAAGAACTTGTGTGAAGAAATTATGGAATCAGGCCAGGAGTTGGTTAGACCATGATATACCTGTGTACACTGATATAAGAAGCCTGGCAGTAGCCATGGCAACGGAAGTCCCACACTTGGGAGGGCTAGGGAAAGAGGGAATGAGTGTGGGTGGCTAGCTTTGTCAAATCAACATAACCTAGAGCCACCTGGGAAGACGGTCTCAATGAGGGAAGACAGCCTACTTTGGGCAACACTATTCCCTAGGCAGGGGTTCTGAACTGTAGAAGAATGGGGAAGTCAAGCCAAGCACAAGCAAGCAAATGGTCATGCCTGCATTCATTCTCTCTGCTCTTAATTGTGGATGTGATGTGATCAGCTGTCTCAGGCTCCTGCTGCTATGACCCCCACCCCCATGAGTGATGAACTGTAACCTGAAGCTGTGCACTCAAATACACCCTTTTCTCCCTAAGTTGTGATTTGTGAGGACATTTTATCACAGTAAAAGAGTGGAAGGTTCGGGCTGGGGGAACGGGTAGGGAGGCTCGCAGGTGGCGTTGTCAGAGCTCTAACCCTTCCAGCATGGAGGACTGTAGATGCTCTTGGTAGCTCTTCTGATTGACCAAGAAGCTGAACCAATCTCCTAAATAGTAATCGTCAGGCATGGGTGTCACAGGTCCAGGGCAGAGAGGACACATTTACGGGTAGGTAGTAGGCTGTTCCCAAGCTGCCTGTGACATCCTCTGCATGAGTGCTGTGCAGATAAATGTCTTCTCTAAGCCATTTTCAGACCAGAATGAAAAGGAGCCACTCCTGTTTTCTCTCCCAGGGACCAGTGGCGTCTGGAACATGCTGATCTTCATAATTCTTATTCTTAGGAAGTATTAATGACTTAATCTCTCCTTGCTCCGGCTCCCATGTGGTCTTCTCAGAGAGATTTACAGACAAGACACCCAGAGAAGTCCAGACTGACACGGGGCACATTGAATTCAGTTTGCTGGGAAACGGCTCTGGAAAGGCCTGATCCTGAACTCCTCCTAGGGAGCATCAAGAGGGAGTCCCAACCATGGGTGAGGTGACAGCAGAGGAGATAGAGCAGTTCCTGGACTCAAACATTGGCTTTGCCAAGCGATACTATAATTACCACTACCGGGGGAAGGTCATCTCAGACCTCCTTGGGGCCAAGGAGGCAGCGGTGGACTTCAGCAACTACCACACTGTGAATAGCGTGGAGGAGAGTGAAATCATCTTTGACCTTCTGCGGGACTTTCAGGAGAACCTACAGGCTGAGAAAAGCACATTCAATGTCATGAAGAAGCTCTGCTTCCTCCTGCAGGCTGACCGCATGAGCCTGTTCATGTACAGGACCCGCAATGGCATCGCAGAGTTAGCCACCAGGCTCTTCAATGTCCACAAGGATGCCGTCCTGGAGGACTGCTTGGTGATGCCTGACTCTGAGATCGTCTTCCCTCTGGACATGGGTGTTGTGGGCTATGTCGCACACTCCAAAAAGATCGCCAATGTCCCCAACACAGAGGAGGTATGGTCTCCATGTATGAGAGGCTCTGGGGGTACACAGCTCTCTGGGGTTCAAGGGTCCAAGTGGGCTGAGTCACTGCTGGCCACCAAGCCTGGGCTAGTCATGGCATGAAATCGCCCTCTATTTATTGCCAATTTTATTATTTATTGACAATCTATTAGAACTTTTTATTTAGAAAAAAAGAATATTCAAAACTAGCAGGAGTCTGAAATACTACAAAGAACTGTGTATCTTTCAGTCATATTTACCAATTAGTAACATCTTGTTGTGTCTGCTTCTCTCTCTGTTTCTGTGACCTGTTAGAAGGAAGTTTCAGGCATGCCCTTTTGTCCATACAGCCTTCATTCTGTATTTTCAGAACGGGACATTACTTCCATATCCACAGTACAGTGGTGGAATTCAAGGAGCACAACGCCCACATGACACAATCATCTAGTAGCTCATAAGCAGTGTTTCCAGGTGTCTCATGTATGCTGATGTAGTTCTGTCTCTATAGTCCACTCCCAGCTGAGACTGCTCCTCAGTCTGTCTTTGCTTTCTGGAAAGTTGGTGTATTTGAAGAACTATTTTTTTTGGAAAATCATACAAACCCACAAATATTTTACAGAAATTCCCTTCCATTTTGACTTATTTAATCCCCCATGCATTTGTTAGGGCAATTTATTAAATTGTGTTTATTATACTCTGGGGGAGGAGGGAGGAAGAAAGAGAGAGAGAGAGAAACAGACAGACAGACTGACTGACTGACTCATTTGGCATCCCATGATGGCCTAGAAGTCCCTGGGGGTAGCCCAGAATGACCTTAAACTCTTGGCAATCCTCTTGTCTCAGCTCCCCAAGTGACAGGATTAGATGTGAGCCACCACGCCTGGTTGTCTGCTATGGCTTCACAATTAGATTGGGCTTCACATTCTTACAGAAGCATCACTAACGTAATGTTTTTCTTCAGATTTTATAGCAGGAGACATGGGAGCCGATTGCCCATTACTGAAAATGCTAACAGTGATTACCTGATCGTTCTAAAAATCCAGAAGTCTAGAGGGTCTCTGAGAGATCTAAGCCTAAGTGAACTACAAGGTCCAGTCACAGGTCAACTGGGCTACAGAGTCTCTGCCTCAAAAACCCAAACCAAAACAAGCCAACCAAATCCTGCAGCTTATGGAAATTTACTGACGGTTCTGACAAAGATCCCCATGAGCAGTCCAATTTCCCTGCTGGATAGTAACCTGGACAGCTCTAAAGCAGTTGTGCTTAGTCTCCTGCCCAAGTCAACTCCACTTACTCTTCAGATCTCAGCTCAACAGTCACTTCCTTGGGAACACCCTCTGCATTGTTGTCCCCTTCCTGAAGTGATTCATCAAGGTGAGCGCTAGCATCAAGGACCTTCTTTATTAGGTATTTATTATCCTGGGATCCTGTACCATGTCAGGCACAAAGCAAGTGGTTAATAAACATAGCCTAAAGCACAGGAATTTTGCAGTGATTTCCCATTCGCTCACGGAAACCTAATCCCTAGATGCCAGGGGCCTCATTTACTAGTACACCAACCAACCTAAGATATCCAAATTAACCATTTCTAAGGTCCAGCCACTGAAAATTTGTATTATTTTTATTTGTTTGGTTATTTTGAAACAGGGTCTTGCTGTGTGGCCCTGGCTGGCCTGGAACTTGCTTTGTTGACCAGGATGGCCTTGAACTCGCAGAGTTTCTCTTGCCTCCATGTGCCACATGCCTGGCCTCCTGAACATTTTGTGACTTTGACTTCCCCTTGCTTCTGTATTTATTTCAGATAAATAGTCTTAAGGTTAAAAGGGGAAGAGGAAGGACTGGAAAATGACCTAGTCAGCAAGGTGCTTGCTGGGCAAACATGAGAATCAAAGTTCAACCCCTAGAACCCACATTAAAAAAAATAAAAGAAGCCAACCACTCTGGCATAATACTGTAACCCCAGATCTGGGGAGATAAAGACAGAAAGAACCTGAAGTCTAATGACTAGCTAACCTAGCTAAATCACTGAGCTCTAGGCCAATGAGAGGCTGTCTCAAAAAACAAGGTGGACAGCAATCTAAGGAACAGCACCCAAGACTGACCATTGACCTCTACATGCAAATGCACATAAGTGTACTAAACACACACACACACACACACACACACACACACACACCCCTCATCCAACGGAATCCGGAGGTCTTGAGAGGGGGTTTGCCCAAGGTCACCAAAGCATTAGCTCAATCTGGCATAAGATTTCAAAGGGGCCATCAAACTGTGATTACCTGGTTGTTTTCCTAAAAAAAAAAAAAAAAGAAAAGAAAAAAAAATCCAGCAGTTTAGAGAGTAACTGAGAGTTCTAAGATAGCGTGAACTATCTTAGGTCAAGTCAAGTCTCAGGCCAGCCTGGGCTAGAGACACCAGTTGTGTGGGAACTAGGCTACCATCATGGGGTTAATGTCTCCCTGCATGCCTACTTGGATCCAGGACTAGGGTTTTGGAGAGGAGTCTTGCTGGATGCAGTGTGCCTCCTTTCACTTCCCTCCAAACTTTGCGACATTCTCCCAAGACTGTGAAGACGTAATCTTGTGCAATAGGTCTCACTATCTTGTGCCAACAGATGCTGACATGGAAACTCTTGCTCAGGGTCACACAGATGTAAAGTTCAGGTGGAAATCTAAACTCAGCTTCTCTGGCCTTGAGCCCATGCTCTTAACCCTCTGCTACTCCACACGTCTCTTTATCTGTAGAATGAGGTCATGGGATGGAGTGCTGTTTAAGGAAGATTAATTCTAACCATATTTCAATAGTTATGACCTTATGCCTTGAGATCATAGCTGAGCGCAAATATTGTCACTTCCTAAGAACATAGCCTTGGCAAATATTTAGCCTGCTTGGGCTCACTATTTAATTTATAAACCATTGATAGCACCCTGTTTCTGACTCCTACATACTGAGATTACAGGTGGGTTGCCATAACTACCCAGCTTTGACACTGGGACTCTAAATTCTGGGCCCAGAATTTAGACTTGTAGGATATGTATATTACACATTGAGCTTTTTTGCCAGCCTCCCGGCACATGGCCTACAAAGGCAGACCCTGTTACTTATTTCAGTTCCATTACTGTAAGTAAAGGTCTAAGTAACAGATCCATTCCACTACTGTAGAGAGTATGGAAAAGATTCTAACCTTTCCTTTCTGGAATTTTCCTTTTAGTGTTTTTTTTTAAGTCTCTAGAAGCACTGAGCCCTTTGTAGGCCTTGGTGTTGTGGACCTGAGGATTTGAGAAGGTCTTCTGATTCCAGAAGACCCTGGCCTGAAAGTGTGATAAACCTCTGTGCTGATCTGTTATTATTTTCTGTTCAGCTCTGAGAGTTCAGCCTCGCAGCCACACCCATCCGTTCCCAGAAGCCTTTGAGTTCGGGACAGCATCCCTGGATGTGAGTGACTCAGGCCTGCTTTTAAGTTCCGTAAAGACCAGGAAATCCTGAGTGTTCAGCATTTGCATGTTGCCTGCTTGTTCTACTTGGGAAATCTCATTCAATTTCAGGCGCTGGGATGGACATGATCTTACTAACAGTAACTAGAGGTTGAGTGGAGAAAGAAAGACTGGGCTCTCAGTTGTCTCTGAACCTCTATAAAAGTCGTGTTTTGAGCCTTCATTGTCCTAAAAAGTGTAAGAATGATTGCAATAACTGCACTGTTGGAACGTGAAACTACAAGCTAAGTTTCCCAGGGTTCTCCTGCACTTCTGCATCCCTGGCAAATCCCTGCTCGTTCTTCTGCTCTTGTTCTTAAAAGACTTGGGATCAGCAAGCCAAGTAAAATGGAAGCTGATAGGCGAAGTTTGGATTTTAAATAAACAAAGAGTAATGTTCTCATATAAATATGTCCAGGCAGTACTGAAGATATGCTTACAAGTAAAAATAATTAACATCTACTTGAAATTCAGATTTAACCTGGCATCCTGCTTCTGCTGTTGTTGATATCCAGCAGGTTCAGAGAGTTATTTCAATTTTCTTGTCTCTGTTGAGACTAGTCCATGAATGAGAAGGGATAGCTCTGTAGCTCTGTTTGGCAGGGCCGATGTGACTTAATTCTATTATGTATGTAAGTCGTTTGGCTCTGAGCGTAGCACATCGCTATTATTCAGTAAGTAACAGATCCCACCATGGGCCCAACAGAACCAATACTGTGAGTGTTTGGGAGAAGGAACTGGGGAATAAGGAATGAGAAACAGAATTGCATTGTGCTTTAAATCTAGGCATGGTGGTATATACCTGAAATCCCGGCACTCGGGAGACTAAGACAGGAAGATGGTGAGCCTGAGGCTACACTGGGCTACACAGTAAGTTATAAGCCAGTTTCAGATACATAGAAACTCTGCTGCACAATAAACAAATGAATATACAAATGAATTAATAAACACTGAGGCTTCTTTCCCCCTTTAACTTGGTGCCTTCCATTCTCTCCCTCCCTCCCAAGGCTTCAGATGCATAGATCTTTCTTTTCTTCAAGTCTTTCAAGCCCATTCCCACCTCCTGGACTTTGCAGTCATTATGCCCCTCCTTGGAATGAATGCACAGCTCAGCGCTGTGTCTCCAGAGAAGGCTTCCAGACTCCTATCTAAACCCAAACAGCTTCAGGCTGCCACCCCTCCCCTCACTGCTAAGGTATTTCTGGTTTGTTTTCTTCGGAGCACATCATCTCAGGCTGCAGAGAGAATGCTGAACCATTTTCTTATTTTTTTTCCTGTCTCCTCTATTTAACTGACTGTTTTACCAGGATAGAAATCTTTTGCTCTCTGCTGTAGCCCCAGGGGTCACAGCAGTACCTCAAACAGAAAGCATCCTGTCAATCCTGAGTGAATGGATGGTGACCCTGGGCCTTCCTTAGCCATGTCTCTTGTGCTTGGGCTTTTAAAGTCAATGGTTTGGGACTGAGGAGATGACTCAGTAGGTAAGAGAACTTGCTGTATAAATGTGCAGACTTGAGTTCAAATTCCTAGCATCCACACACACACACACACCACAGTCAGGTATGGCTATCTGTGCCTAGTAGACCTGACTCAGGGAAACAAGGCAGATGTCCCCCTCTGGCCTCCACCTCAGTCCCATGCATACAACACGCACACACACACACGAAAAAAATGGTCTGAGTGGAAATGCCTCCAAAATCTTCTGCTCTGGTCCACTGAGGGCCTATGTTGTGGTTGTTTGCTATTGATTGTGGTATGGCTATAGGTAGACTCCAGTCATTGGGGGCTGGAGTGTTTGTGAAGAGTTCCTTGGCTGAGAACTCAGTGATGGTTAATAGAATAGAATCAACTTGGACTTTGACTCACCTCAGAGACAGACCTCTGGGCCTTTTGGTGAGGGATTATTGTCTTTTTTTTCTTTTTCTTTCTTTCTTTCTTTCTTTCTTTCTTTCTTTCTTTCTTTCTTTCTTTCTTTCTTTTTTGGTTTGGTTTTTGTTTTTGTTTTTCCAGACAGGGTTTCTCTGTAGCTTTGGAGCCTATCCAGGAACTCGCTCTGTAGACCAGGCTGGCCTCGAACTCACAGAGATTCACCTGCCTCTACCTCCCGAGTGCTGGGACTAAAGGCATGCACCACCACCACCCAGCGAGTATTGTGATCAGATTAACTGAAGAGGAGAGCAAAACCCTGACTCTGGGCAACATCATTTCCATGGGCTGAAGTTCCAGACTGTATAAAAGGGAGACAGCAAACGGAGTGGTGCCTTTTGTTCCTCGTGGCTTGCTGCAATGTGATTGGTTGCTCATGTTCCCGTCAGCACACCTTCCAGGACAGGGTAGACTGTACCCCCTCAGACTGGGAGCCACGAAGTTACATTTCTCAGGTATTTGAACATAGTAATGAGAAAAGTGACTAACCCACTAAAAAAGAGGGTGCTGGTAGATTTAGAGACATCTAAGGCCCAAGTACTGGCTTCCCTGGACGAAGGTAAGTATTGCATAGCCGAACTGACTGAAACGAATCTGAGCTTGCCTGGCCCTCAGCAGTTCAGGCACTCAGCCATGTCCGCCGAGAATGACACAGAAAACCCCTGGGCTGCTGCTGTCTTCCAGATTTTTCTAATTAATCCTCAACCGCTAATACAAGTGGAGCATGACTGGCTTAATCTTAATCTCTTTACCCTTCACCCGTTTGAGCCAACTTCACTGACCTTCTGCCATTGCCTATTTGTTTAATCTTACTCTGTCCAGAGGGAAATCCCAAAGTACAGAGCATCACGCCAGGAATACGAGCGGTAGGGAAAACTCTGCTGCCTCAGTTCTAGAGACATTCAATGGATTGGCTGTGCCGCTGAATCGCCCTTCTCAGAACAGCACACACCGGACATATTGGTGCTGGCTCATGTCCCATGGACGTGGCAGTCAGGAAATTTACCACAGTGTCAGAGACAGAAAGGTGGATTCTCCTGACTCTAGACAATCCAGCCTCTGTCTCCTCTTCCTGGCCAAAGCCCTGTCAGGCTGCCTTCGGGGTTGGGAGTCAGGGTGTGTGCACCTCTGAGGTCTGCAGTTTTCAGCTAAGCCCTCAGGGTCTGTATTACTCTGGTAACTTCTCTTATGCTGCTGTGACCAAATTACCCGACAGAAACTACAGAAGGAGGCCATTGGGATGGCTCAGGAGCAACTCAAGTGTGATCCCCAGAAGCCATGTAAAGGTGAAAAGAGAAATTACTCCAAAAGCTCTCCTCTGATTGCCACATGAGCAGTGGCTCATGGCCCTCACTATAAAAATCATGCCTCTCCCAAAATAACAATAAATAATGTTTTTACCTGAAGAAAAGAAAGATTGCTTTGGCTCATGGTTTGGAGCTAGGAGTCCAGCATGGGGAAGGGGTGAAGGGACAGGGCAGTTCATATGGAGGCCATCGAGCAGGGAATAAGAATGTCCCAGGTTGACTTTCCCCACTCCACAGCTTACTCTAGCTGGCCCACCAGCCTATGGGATGGGGCCACCTACATGTAGGGCCCACTTCCGCGATCCTCTCTGGAAGGTCCCTCACAGACACGCCCAGAGGTTTGCCTCACTAGTCTCCTAGGAACTCCTCGACCTAATCAAGATGTCAGTCAGAATTACAGTTAGTGACTCCTCAGTGGGGATCTTTAGTCTTAGCTACTTGGTATAGGCCTGACATGTGGTAGCACTTTCATAGAGAGTTCTGGAATGGGGATGGCCATTGAAATCGCCATGTAAAACTGGGCGGCGGTGGCACATGCCTTTAATCCCAGCAATTGGGAGGCAGAGGCAGGAGGATATCTGTGCGTTCGAGGACAGCCTGGTCTATAAGAGCTAGTTCCAGGGCAGACAAAAAAGTGACAAAAAGAAATACTGTCTCAAAAAACAAAAACAAACAAACAAAAAAATGAACGCCAGGCGGTGGTGGCACACGCCTTTAATCCCAGCTTTCGGGAGGCAGAGGCAGGCGGATCTTTGTGAGTTTGAGACCAGCCTGGTCTACAAGAGCTAGTTCCAGTGCAGGCTCCAAAGCCACAGAGAAACCCTATCTCGAAAAACCAAAAAAAAAAAAAAATGGCCATGTAAACTGTAATCAGCTTGTTATGAAAGGTGAAAATATACGCCTATGATTCCAGCACTCGTGGGAGGCTGAAGCAGAAGGTAACAAAGCCTTTGGTCCAACGAGTGGACCCCAGTGTAACTTCACTGGGGCTTATGCAAGCAGGGCAGAGTTGAGGCTAGGGTCTAAATGCTCCCAATCTGTGTCAACTTTGAGTTGAGGATCCCCTTTCTGTGAGTGGGCTGTTGGTCCCTCTCTCTTAGGCTGCTGGGAGGATGAAGAGGAAAGGATGAGATGGAGTGCCATGTGCAGTGCCCACCGGCAGTCTTCATAGTTATGCCCCAAGTCCCTCAAGGTTCCCATTTAAGTTTCCACCTTGGGCTTCGTTGCCCTGAAGTGTTTGTCCTCTGCGGTCCTTGGTGGGATGCCTCTCAGGCCTTCTTCTTTTGATGGATGCTGAAGGTATACATGATGACCTCAAGTTGTTCTGCCCTTGCCAAAGGGGCACAGATGAAGAGCAGGGGCTCTGAGATGCTCTCCCATCCTTGTGGTCATTTGCTTGTTTCTGCCTTCTCTCAGGATGAGCATTTCTGTGACTTTGTGGATGAACTCACAGAGTATCAGACCAAGAACATCCTGGCTTCCCCCATCATGAATGGGAAGGATGTGGTAGCCATAATCATGGCTGTGAATAAAATAGATGGACCCCACTTCACCAAGAGAGACGAAGAGGTAAGACTGCTTGAGATACTGCTGAGGACACCACACTAGCCCATTCCTCCTGCTCATGGAAATCCCCACCCTTGCCATTTGGTTTGACTTTAGTCCCCTATATGTAAGGTAGGAGGACAAGCCAAGTATGTCAGCCCATGCCTGTAATTCCGGTATTGAGAAGCTGGGGCAGGAGTATTGTCATAATTTGGTGGTGCACAACTATAATTATAATTGTATAGCCTGGGCTGTATAATGAGTTTTAGGGCATTGCATGCTATATATTAGGCATATCCTGTCTCAAAAACTAAGAGAGAGAGGGGGTGGGGTCCAGATGCTAATCTCTGATTGAGGCAGGGGAATATGATTGTCCAGACATTGGATTTTGGAGTTAGGAATGAGAGGTATTTGTTCTGGATCTTCCAGAATCTTTTTGTTTTATTTGGACAAATCACTTATCTTCTCTGAACCTATTTTTTTATTTGTAAAGTGTCAGTGATTTCACAGTATCTACCTCAGAGTGGCTTGTAATGATTGGGTAACATACACCAGTGACTTTACACAGGGCCACCAAGTTCAATTAATACTAGCTATTTTTATTAATACACTCTCAATAAATCGACAAGCATGGTGAGTTTCCATTCATGCAGCCACTCAGGGTTCAACTGTGCAAATTGCCTCTGTGCAAGTTGCAACGATGGTCAGACATTTGCTGGTGGCAGAAGCAGCCAGAGGAAGGATTTCTCTGTCTCATCTGCTGTTTGAATCTGTAGATTCTTCTCAAGTACCTCAATTTCGTGAATCTGATCATGAAGGTGTACCATTTGACTTACCTGTACAGCTGTGAGACTCGGCGTGGCCAGGTGAGTAGCCTGAGCATGTCCTACTGAAGCATTGATAGCGGCAGGGCAGTAAGTGTGAAGGTACTGTGAATCCAAGCTGTGACTAGTGGGAGTGCCCTGTATTAGGAGGTGGCGGATGTTTGTAAAGTTGTATCCTAGAGTGGTTGTGCTTGGATTTGAATGTTTGCTCACCAGTGAGCTGGCAGACCTTAAGCGAGTTGCTAAGCCTCTCTGATAATGTGGATATGTAAGATGGGCGTGGTGGTGCAAACGTGTCAATCCAGCACTCTGGAGGCGGAGGCAGGAAGATCAGGAATGTGGAGGTCAGACTGGGCTACTGAAGACCCTGCCGAAACAAACAAAGCAAAACAAAACATGGGAATAATTATATAGCATTCTCAAAAGAGTGTTATCAAAATAAATAAGGAGACATATGTAGGATACTTCAACTGCTTTTTATTATTTTATTGTATGATTTTTGCAGTGTTGGGGATTGAACTCAAGACCTGAATTACTGACCTGCATCCTAAACCCTGTGTTTAATATATATTATTAATAACACGAGATAAAATAAATGGAAAAAGTTGGACCCCATGCCTCAGTTTTCCACCTATAAAACTGGGCGAATGAGCCTATTTCTCTAGGTTGTTGAGAGTTAAATGGAATAAACTAGAAAACTTTGCAGTATTGTTATTTTCTAAGAAACTTTCAAAAACTCTGATCATTCTTCTCAAATGTCTGCAGATATTGCTGTGGTCTGGGAGCAAGGTCTTTGAAGAGCTCACGGATATAGAGAGACAGTTCCACAAAGCCCTGTACACAGTCCGTGCTTTCCTCAACTGTGACAGATACTCTGTAGGCCTCTTAGACATGACCAAACAGAAGGTAAGACAATTTCAAGGACAGGCCTTTCCTGGAGACACACGGTGATTAAGTGCACTCTAGGCAAGAAGTCACCTAGCACAGGACACAGCCTGGGTGAGTCTGTGGAAGATTTTACACGAGCGCTAAGGAGATAGCTCGGTTAGTAATGTGCTTGCCTCAGAACTGTGAGGTCCTGAGTTTGATTCCCAGAACTGATGGAAGAGGAGCATGCCATGTGACATGCATAAGCACAGGTATAGCGGTCAGAGGAGGACTTTTGGAAATCAGTTCTCTCCTTCCATCGAGGATTCTGGGGGACTGAACTCAGGTCGACAGGCTCTCCTGGCAAGTGCTTTTACCCTGGAGCCATCCTGCTGATGGCTTTGCAAGTGTGGACCCGGATCCCCTGCTGTCTCACAGATGTCCCCTGCTGTCCCACAGACATCCCTGCTGTCTCACAGATGTCCCCTGCTATCCCACAGACATCCCTGCTGTCTCACAGATGCTCCCTGCTGTCCCACAGACATCCCTGCTGTCTCACAGATGTCCACTGCTGTCCCACAGATATCCCTGCTGTCTCATGGATGTCCCCTGCTGTCTCACAGACGATGTCCCCTGCTGTCTCACAGACGGCCCCTGTTGCCCCACAGACATCCCTGCTGTCCCACAGATGTCCCCTGTTGTTCCACAGACGTCCCCTGCTGCCTCACAGACATCCTCTCGAACGCGAAGCTTTTTTTTTTTTTCTTAAAAGCGTGTTTTGGTGAATATAAATCAGTCATAGTGTAGTCTAAGGAATCAGTTTTTCTTATGGCTAGTGACTTTTATGAAGTCACTAGACTGTTTAAGAATCTTTTTCTAGCTCCCAAGAACAGAAAGGTATTTACTTATGCCAATTCACATAAGCTTTATTTTTATGGAATTTACATGTAGCTCTACAGTATACCAGAAAAACTTAATGTGTACTATGATACATGGTAAATATTACTATTTCACGTGAACACCTTTATCTCATCTGGAAAAGACCCGCCCTTCCCCACTGCCCTATTGAAAAGTCCACCCTTCCCTACTGTCCTATTGAAAAGTCCACCCTTCCCTACTGTCCTATTGAAAAGTCCACCCTTCCCTACTGTCCTATTGAAAGACCCGCCCTTCCCCACTGCACTATTGAAAAGTCCACCCTTCCCTACTGTCCTATTNAAGTCCACCCTTCCCTACTGTCCTATTGAAAGACCCGCCCTTCCCCACTGCACTATTGAAAAGTCCACCCTTCCCTACTGTCCTATTGAAAGACCTGCCCTTCCCCATTGCTCTAAGGAAAAGTCCACCTGTTGTCGCAATCCCATTGAAGAGCATATCTTTCCTTGGCTTGATTTCTGGAACCTCTACTTTGTTGCACTGGTTGATTTCTCTATTATTCTACAATGTCATACTGCCTTAATTTCAGAATGTGTGTACAATGTCTTGATATTCACTTGTGAAGAGATCTCTGAATTTGACATTTTATGTTAGAGTTCTTTACTATGTTTTATATCTCTTGTAGTTTCTCTCTGTATTTTCTACCCTTTCATAATTAAAGACTTCAAATTGAGTATTTCTTTTTCTCTTGCCATTCCTAGCAGCAACCGAGTCATTGCTTATCTTCTTTAGGAGATATTAAATTCTTCTAGGGCAGCGGTTCTCAACCTTTCTAATGCTGTGACCCTTTAATACAGTTCCTCAGGTTATGGTAACCCCCAACCAAAAAATTATTTCGTTGCTATTTCATAACTGTAATTTTACTACTGTTATGAATCGTAATGTAAATATTTCTTTGGAGATAGAAGTTTGTCAGTGGGGTTGCGACCCAAAGGTTGAGAATCCATGTTCTAAGGTCTGTAATGTATTGTATGCACCATAAACAAGTGGCAAACAGAACATGGGGCTCTGGTAGGTCCCCGGTTCATATGGTCACCCAGGCTGGAATTTATTTCTGTTGTCAGAAGTCTAGAAAAAGAGTCTGTCTAGACAGAAGGCTGAGGGTGTAGCATCTGAACTTTCTGTGAGCTCCCTTCTGTTTGTCTTCTGGGTGACATTAACATAAGCCAACTGTCAAGATGAGTGTGCTCAAAGGAACAAGGCATAAAGGGTGGCATCTATACGCAGCAATGCAGGGATAACAGGTCACTGTTTGTCCCCAAGTGTTAACAGCTCAATGATCAGAAAGAGGCCTGGACAAGGAAAACCTTCTCCAGTCTTTGATCTAACACAACCTTTGTATCTCCGCATGCAAAGTACACCAGCAGAGAAGCCAGAGGTGGAAGCCTGGGTAGTCCTAGTGGCTTCTTCTCCTAAGCCATTCTTCCTGGTTCTTTCTTGAGATAAGGTCTCTTGGATCCTAGGCTAGTCTTGAACTTGCTGCGTAGGCAAGAATGAACTCCTGATCTTCTTGTCTCTACTTCTAGGTGCTGGGATTCCAGGCAAATGCTTCGACACTCATTTTATTCTGTGCTGGGGTTGGGGCACAGGGCTTTAGTCTTGCTAGGTGTATTAGTTAGGATTTCTATTGCTGTGAAAAGACACTATGACCATGGCACCTCTTATTATTATTATTATTTTGGTTTTTGGAGACAGGGTTTCTCTGTAGCTTTGGAGCCTGTCCTGGAACTAGCTCTTGTAGACCAGGCTGGTCTCGAACTCACAGAGATCCGCCTGCGTCTGCCTCCCAAGTGCTGGGATTAAAGGCATGCGCCACCACCGCCCGGCGGCAGCTCTTATTAAAAGAAAACATTTAATTGGGGTGACTTGCTTATAGTTTCAGAGGTTCAGTCCACTATCATCATGGCAGAGAGCATAGAGGCTTGCAGGCAGGCATGGTCTTAGAGAAATAGCAGAGTGTTCTACATCTTGCAGGAAACAGGAAGTTGACTGAGACATCACTGTGCAGCATCCTGAGCATAGGAAACCTCCAAGCCCACCCCTGCAGTGACACACTTCCTTCAGCAAAGCCATACCCACTCCAACAAAGCCACACATCCTTATAGAGACCCTTCCTATGAGATTATGGGGGCCCGATTACATTGAAACTGCCACATGAGGCAAGCACTCTACCAACCGAACTCCATCCCCCACCTGCCTTTCTCTGTCTTCCTCTTGTGTCTCAGGCCATGGTAAAAGAAAAACTCAAGATAAAGTAAGTTCAGTAAGCTATGATTCATGAATCAGGTGGCCCCCAGACAGGAAGCCATCAAGAGCTCGGCTCTACATGGGCAGTGAACTCTTCTAGGGTAGATGGAATAAGAACATGGACAACTCAATTGGCTACAGTGGCTGATGTAGGTGTAATCTGATTGGTTGGATGATTGTGACTGACTAAAATTTAATTTGTAATAGAAACATGTCTCTTCGGTTATTACTCCAGAGCTGGGGATGGAGCCTAGGGCTTTGCACATGCTAATCAAATGCAATGCCTGTGTGCCAGCTCAGCTCCAGCTCTTGCCTTTGTTTGCTATGGAGGGGTATGTGTTGGAGTTTAGGGGAGCCCAAGCACAAAGTCAGCCTCAGGAGCATGCCCTGCTTATTGCGTTTAATAGCTTTCGGGGGCCTTTGGATATTTCCCCCCAACACTTTAACAGTCAATAGCAGCATTCCTGGAGTTGACAGTGGCATTGTGTGATTTATTTGGAGACCCCCATGTTTCTAACCGCTGCTGTTGTCATGATGCCTTTCTGATTGGCAGATACTACTGCAATGCGATTATACAGCTGTGGCCTTATTGCTCTATTAGGTCTCATCCAGATGCTTTGATTGTTTTCCATAGAGACCCTACTCTTTAAAAAAGTATTTGTGGCCGGGCGGTGGTGGCACACGCCTTTAATCCCAGCACTCGGGAGGCAGAGGCAGGCGGATCTTTGTGAGTTCGAGACCAGCTTGGGTTTCTTGAAAAACCAAAAAAAAAAAAAAGTATTTAAAAAAGAGTATTTAAGTATTTGTGTGTGTGTGTGTGTGTGTTTGTGTATATTTCCATGTGTGTGTGTGGGTATGCACAAGCTACCATGTGTGGAGGCAGGAGACATCTTTGGGTGTCAAACCTCTCCTGCCAGGTTGACTGAGATAGGGCCTCTTATTGTTTGCTATTGCATGAGACAGGCTGGAGAACTTCTGGGAATCCTCCTGCCTCTACCTCCCATTTTGCCCTCAGAGCATTGACATTACAGACATGTGCTACGGTGCCCTACTTTACCTGGGATCTCAGGATTTGAACTTGTGTCTTGACAGTTACTTGCAGGCAAGAGCTTTTACCTACTGAGCCATTTCCTCAGCCCCAAGACTTCATTTCCCCATCTAGTGTCCTACAACACTGGGGACACCCAACTCATCACCTATATTTTGGCTTATTAGACAGATCCTATTTATCAATATTTAACAAATAAGAATATTCTCTGACTTCACTCTTCCAGGCAAGCTCAGGTTTCAGTGATTTTTCCGCATTCAAACTTCAGTGGTAGGGAGCTCATTTAGGCTTCTCACATATAGAACATGTGATTATTGTTTTATTTTACTCCTAGGAATTTTTTGATGTGTGGCCAGTTCTGATGGGTGAGGCTCCAGCCTACTCAGGTCCCAGGACTCCAGATGGAAGGGTGAGTTGCTTTGTGGTCTTTTCCATAGGCAAGGCTTGGTGGGGTCTACTGAAGGACACTCATTTGTCTCTATTGTCACTCTGTCGTCTCTCCTGTGCGATGGTAATTCCTCACAACTTTCTGACCCTGTCACTTACAAATGTTTAATATCTTGCCGGAGTGTCAAGGGGACCCAGAGGAGCAGATGAGGCAGGAATCGATCCCCACATTCAGCAGACAAGAATGAGTCCAGAGATGTCACGCAGTTGGCTCAAGGGTCTTCCCAGCAGGAAGTTAGAACCAGTTTGGAGCTAGAAAAAGGCTTCAAATCTAATCCAGAATGTTCAAACTTGTAGTCAGAGTATACAGTCCTAACTACTTGATACACTTGTTAGCTGCATTAAGTTCTTGTTTGTTTGAACTTAAGAAAAAAAAAACTGAACTGGTTGATAATGATAGTCAATTTTTTTCATAATGGGTTCTCAGTTTCTTTTTGAAAAGATTGGAGATAGTTAGATGGGACCTTTAAGCCCACAGGATAGATTTGGTTGGAGCTATGTCACAGCTGCATCTTTAGAAAGTAGCATGAGTTACCTAGTCAGCCACAGTCCACATCCCTGAGTTCTTATATACTCCTGGCTGGGTGCTCCTGGTTGCCGCCAACTCCTCTGTAATTCAGGGTCTCAGGGTATCATATAACCAGGTTACACCTGCAAATGCTATGGTTGTTCGGGAGAGGGAAGGGAAAAGAAAGCCAACACTGACTCTGAGTTTCCGAACCAGTTAGTGCGCCCGCTGTTTGTATGACAGGAAGTTCAGTGTGGTGGCTCTGACAGTGTTCCTTTCGGGCGGTGGCTGAGTAGTGTGTGCCTTCTAGGACACTACAAAGAAACACAAGAGAAGCCCACAAAACCCCACAGATATACCAACAAATGGCCTTGGCAAAGACTAGTCACCTTGTATTGTTGTTCATTTAAGAATGGGAAACATTGGGCTGATGAGATGACTTAGCAATTAAGAGCACTGGCTGCTCCTCCAGTGCTCCAGAGGTCCTGAGTTCAATTCCCAGCATCCATATTGCAGATCACAACTGTCTGTAACTCCAGTCTCAGGGGATTTGACACCTTCACATAGAGTATATACAGGAAAACACCAGATACGGTCTCTTTATGTAGTTCTGAATGTTCTGGGACTCTCCATGTAGACCAGGCTGACCTTGAACTTGCAGAGATCTGTCTCTGCCTCTCAAGTGCTATGATTAAAGACATAGGACTATACCTGGCCCAAAACGGTTTTCTTTAATGAATGTGGGTACAGTGGGAGACTCCTGAGTTCTGACATTAGCTAGTCGTGTGGGCTTGGAACATATCCAGAAGCCCCCTTCCTATTCTGTCATCCTGGGGCAGGCCATCCTGTCTATAGGACTTAGGTCACTGGTGCTAATCTCCCACCGACATGCAGTAGGTATTCTAGTATCAAACCAGAACTGGCCAGTTGCATCTCGTTGTCTGCCGGGCACTGTACCTGAGCTGCCTTGTTTCTGTGGTGCCATGTTTTGAACCCAGGGCCCCATGCATACCAGGCAAGTGTTTTACCACTTCCTCGGTTCTTTTCGTATTTTTTAAAAATCTCCTTTAATTTTGAGACAGATTGCATGGGCTGGCCTTGAACTCACCCATTTACCCTAGGAGGTGCTTGAACTTGCAATGCTCTTGCTTCAGACTCCCAAGTAGCTGGAATTACAGACTTGCACCAGCAGGCCTGGCTATCGCTTATTCTTTTTAATATGTCTACGAACAAGTTTTTTTTTTATTTTTTCCCATTGGACACTCGAGGAGATCTGTAAAGGCCAAATCATTTGTACAGATTAACAACCCGGGTGCTTTTCTCTCTGATGACTGCCATCACAAACATGCCTTCTTGTGGTCTCCTTTGCCTTCCAGTGTGACTCACGCTGTATTGGCTGAATTCAAATGCACTTTAAAAAATACGGTGTTTGACTTTAACCACCCCTCCCTCCATCCTAGGTCCAAAGCCGCTAACAGCCAGCTATGTCTCACTTCATCTCCTTCAGAAAGTAAAACGTCTTGTGTGTGTCTAAAGTATGAAAAAGTTGTACAGGCTAATTAGGCCTCATGGAAAAAACCAAAATATATTGCTTGTCTTCAAACTGCCACACTTCCAGGCCTCATGGTTTGGTTACCAATGTACTGGTGACTCTTTCAAAGACCCTGGTGTCACGGTGTCCGCTGCTCAGCAGAAGGTAACAAAGGTGGCCTTGATGGCTCTGGTTTGGTTTTCCAGAATCTGTGACTTCATACATGAATGTGGCCTTGAAGGCCACACAACAGCTACAGTGTGTAGAAAAAGCCCTCTTCTGCCTAACACACTGATTCTATTTTGCTGCTTTTTTTTCTGAAAGTAAATTCAGAAAGTAATTCTCCAGTAGGTTTCAGAAAAAGAAAACTACATAAAAATCCAACACTAACCAAACCTGTTAGACATCCTAGGAACTTTTCAGAAGCGCCCCATGGCAACTGCGCTTGGCACTACCCTGTCAGCCACGCTGGCAGTAGCAGTGGCCACATGCTCACCTCCTAGATTCCACAACAGCCTGCGTTTCTCAGCTGGGATGTTTGAGAACTATCTCTTGTCTTTTTTTTTTTAGACAAGGTCTTACTCTGTAGTCCAGGCTAGCCCAGAACTTACTAGGTAACCCAGGCTGGACTTAAATTTGTAGTGACTCTCCTGTTTCTGTTTCCTAATTGCTGGGATTATAGGTGTGACTACTATCTGGCCCAGAGTCTCTCAGTGTAGTTTAGGTGGGTCCGGAGCTCACAGTCCTTATGCCTCACCCTCTGAAAATGTTAAGACTCCTGGCATGAGCCACTAAGCCCAGTGTTTTACAGTCATTCAGCTTACAATGGGTTTGTAGGGATGTGACCCACTGTGCCCGGAGGAGATGCGGGCTGTATCTGCTCAACCACTTTCCCAGGGAAAGTTGCCATCAGGTGTGGCCTGTTCAAAGTTCTTCCGTGTTGTAGAGAACAATATCTTCAGGCGGTGCCTTGCCCTGAGTGATTCCTCATTATAAAACAGCAGTTGGTTCCATTTTGAGCACAAGTGCTGATGAAGAATGATTTGGTCTGTCATTTGTGCAAGCAAACAACCGCCATCTGTCCAGCACCAACCACGAGGCATACTGA
>JAQHUG010000091.1:6209627-6259913 GCA_028555095.1 Dicrostonyx torquatus | reverse complement strand
CACTCTGTATGATTCCCTTGAGGCTGTCTCTCTTGAACCCGGAGTTAGGCTGGAGGCTAGCAAGCCCCAGTTATGCTCCTGTCTCTACCCTTTCCCCACCACCAGTGCTATGGTAACAGATATGTGCAGTCACACTCAGCTTTTTACATGGGTCCTGGGGATCTGAATCCAGGTCCTCAGATTATGCTCAAGTATTCTTACCCTTTGAGTTATCTTTCCAGCCCCAAATTCACTTTCTCATGAGTGATGATGATTGGTATGCTTTTTTCTGAATGCATATATTCTTACTATATTCTTAATGTATATATTCTTACTAAAACCAAGCAAAAGTAATACAATCATGTGTCTCCTCAAGGAAGGGGACACATTTGGAGAAAGGCATTGTCATTATACAAATACATGATCAAGAGGCTGTGATATTACTGGGTGATACATCTTATGGGACCACTGACATATATGTGACCCACTGTTGGCTGAAGCACTGTTATACAGCATGTAACTGTAAGTCCAGGATCTGTAGTGTTGCTTCTCCTAGAAATAAGTATTAAAGTGTTAGCTTCATGCTCAGTCCGTGGCAGGACTAAGCCTCTCCACTTCACAGGGGAAGATGACAGGGCCTTTTCTCTGCAGTCAGTAACAAGCAGTGGATTGAGTGTTTGGATAGTTCAGCTCATGGAAAACCATGGAAATGTTCTATTTGTGACCTTCTTTTCCATTTCTGGATGTGCAGTAGATGGCTGGCCAGTCTTTGGAGTTGAGGCAGCTTGTGAGTGGAAGTGGGGGACTGGGCCAGTGGGAAGTGGGAAGGCACAGCCCCCGGCTTGAAAGTCACCATTTATTTGTCTTTGGCCTTTACAGGAACCCACCTGCTGACCACTGGGCTCTAGTGAGTGGTCTCCCCACTTACGTGGCCCAAAATGGCCTGGTAAGTGACCCAACTTGGAAGGGGGAAGAGTCTGAATGAGTAGGGCAGCAAGAGAGTGAGGGAGATGAGGGTCCATGTTACTCTTTTGAGCCAGAGTCTCTTGTTTTTCAAGTTTACTCAGCAGCTGACCCACAGAAAAGAGCAGATAATTGACATTTGGGGAAATTAGCAAATACAAAGAAATCGTTCTTACACAGAAAGGTGTACAGTGTCGCTGACAATAGAAACTGGCGCAAATACACCAGGGACAGCGTCATGACAGGCTGGTCTACCAGGATCCTCAGATACCGAGAACCAAGCTCTTGCACCAGACTTAACTACCATTCCCAGCCTTCCCCTCCTACCCACAAACACAGAAGAATACCCGTGTGTTACTGCTTACCATGCCTGTGTGACAAAATACCTGCCCTGAGACCTTATCCAACTTCCAAAAGCACAGCTCAGTGACCTATTTCCTCTACCTAGACCCCGCCCCCCAAGACAGCACTGAAGGCACCACCAGCTGGGACCAAGCTGTCAGCCCAAAAGCCTGTGGGAGGGGGGACATTCCATATTTAGACTAAAAGAATGTCCCACTCCCTCAGTGTCGAGAGTGGAATGATGGTATGCTGTCTCCTGTATCCCAGAGCAGGGTTATGTCTGGTAGCTACGCATCACCCCTATGTGCTGTTTTGGCCTATGGAAAAGCAGTCCACCATGGCAATCAGGTGGCCAGAAACCCAAAAAGGAGACAGAGAAATGAGGTGTGGGTTCCAATACTCCCTTCAAGGGCACGTTCCAATAAGTTAAAGAGTACCTGCGAGGCTCTCTCACCTCTGAAAAGTTTCTGCTACCTCCCATCAGGGTCTCGTTGATGACCAAGGTTTGCACCCGTGAGCCTTTGGGGGTCCTCCATATCCAAAATCTATGACACGCTGACCTGGGTATAGCAGTTGGGAGCCACATGCTGTATGTGCTTAGAGTTGCAAGAGTAGTAATTAGGTCTGGACAAGAAGACATTTCAAGGTGGCTGGAGAGGGAGGAAGGAGTCAGATCTAGTGGACCTTGGATGCCACTTTAAAGCCTAGCTAGGACTTTAATTCACAGGTGACTGGAGGCAGAGAGAGAAGAGTACAGTTCAAGTAGGAGGTGATAAGAATCTCAAGGGGGTAGGAGATGCGGCTCAGGTACAGAGGGCCTGCCTTGTATGCTTGAAGCTTTGCCCTTCGTTAAACCAGTTGTGGTGGCCCACTCCCAAAAGACAGAGGCAAGAGGATCAAAAGTTCAAGTTCATCCTTGGTCACACAGTGAGTCTGAGTCCAGTTGAGCAAAATGAGACTCTCAAGCAAACAAAAACCAATCTCGATGAAGGCAGCCATTAGGAACTGACGGTTAAACGTGCTCATTTAATATTACTTTGACAAAAATGAGATGCAGAGGAGAGGAGACAGGGTTGGGTCTCACACAGAGAAGGCAAACCTGGCAGGACTTGGTGATTAAGTCAGAGGGCAGAGGGGCAGCAGGACAGAGTCAATCTCAAGCTTCTGGATGGGCTGTTGAGCTGGAGTATCCATTGACAAGTCACTTTCAGTCAAGAAGGAGAGACATTTCTCAGGAGCACGTCCGGTGTCCAGCAGGTGGATGACAGCTCCGATACCATGGAGAGAGTAGTGCCGAGACAGGGATGGGGAGTCTCAGAGTCAGGCAGTGCTGGAAATGACAGGTTCAGATTAAGGCTCCCAGGAAGAGTGCATCTGGCACAAAACCCAGAGATGATAGGGTTTCTGGGGAAGGTGGAGAAAGGATTCTGTGAAGATCAAACACGAGAGATCAAAAATGTTTGGAGACCCGGGAGAGACAGTGCCAGGATAACCAAGGAAGCAATGCAAGAGATCACATGCATGTAGCACAGGGATCTGACGAGAAAGAAGCAGGAGTCCCACCATAGCGTGAGGCCCTTGGCAGCCACAGTGAAAGCAGATTTGGTGGCAAAGTGGGGACAAAAGCCAGCAAGAAGGCAACTGAGGGATGGTGGTCAATGAGCAAGTGGAGACTATAAGAGAAAGGAGAAGAATGCTTGCCTGGATGGTTGCTATGGTGATTGTGTCAGCTGGAGGGAGTTTAGCAAGGTTGTGGGAGAGATTGAAGCATGCCCTAGGCTGAGGGGACACAGCCCTGGGCTGAGGGGACACAGCCCTGGGAGAGGGCAACAATGAGGAAGGAGGTAAGGGTATCTGATGGACATGAGAGGATGCTACAATGTATGTGCAGTGCTTGGAAAGGAATAGGGACAGCTGTCCCTCTGAGACCAGGCAGCCTACCTCTCCAATGGGCAGTCATGGCCCATGTGGGAATGTTTTGAGAACTGAAAGACGGCATCCCTCCATGGGGGTGTTGCAGCACTCAACCAGATGTCTTTGTGCAGTGTACACAATACAGCTGCACACAGTGGCCCCATTGTCAGTGCTCCAGAGGGGTGAGATTGACCTAGTCTTCACAAAAGAAATCTAGCAATATAGAATCAGAGTCAAAACACTTCTGTTTCTTAATCTACTTTACCGCCCAAGGAAAGAATTCTTTCCTGTCAAACAAACAAAACAGAATTCTAACTGAGCCAGAGATGTGTAGAGTAGCATTGTGGAGTATGCTGGTCACCTCAGTCTTTAGGAGACAGAGCAAGGTTGGCTTCAAATCCAGGCCAGCCAAGGCTATGTAATGAGATCGAATCCCCAAAGGAAAATAGAATATAACTGGAGAGATAGCTCAGTGGTTAAGAACACTGACCACTCTTCCAAAGGACCCGGGTTCAACTCCCAGCACCCACATGGCATTTACCTACTGCTGTAATTCCAAGATCTGACACCCTCACACAGACTTACATGTATACAGAGCAACAATGCATATAAAATAAAAATAAGAAAACAGAACACACATGCACACACACACACAGAGTCACCTGAACACGCAAATACTTAACAAAAGAACCGCAGGATGGTGTACTATACTATGCAGTTATCAATAATGACAGCTGTACGCTTAGCTTTTCTAAAGCCTAGAAATGCCTCGAGAATGTAATGGTTAAAAGGAAACTCTACCCAGTGACCTTTCCTATCTGGTACCTTCAGTTATCAACTCTAAGCTGTTTTGAATCTGTCCACCTGATGAGGACAGCGCCACCTTGGGCAAGGACATGTGTTCTGAATAGTGAACAGGACTTAGAGGCTCTTGCTCAACCCTGACCAGCGCTTTATTCCCCTCCTGGCTTGCAGATCTGCAATATAATGAATGCACCCGCAGAGGACTTTTTTGCATTCCAGGTAAGCCATTTTTATTCATTCTCTTAGCCAAGGGACTTTTTTATTTCTCTGGACAGGGTGTTAGAATACAATAGGATCGGCCTACTTTCTTGAAAAGGGAAGAAGGCGCCAACTGGGTATATCCCAAGATCCCTTTCAGTTTCAAGACAATGCACACCCTTCACTCTCTGACCTCAGGACCAGGGCTTAGGCTCCTTACTCCATCTGGAATGTTTCTGATCCTGGCATCTAACACTATGCCTGGCACTTGCCAGGCCTGACATCTTGGTGATGGGAACCATTGTTCCTGGCACAGGGAATTAATTCACTGTGTTTGTAAGCAGCTAAACCCACACAGGATCTAAGTTCTGTCCTCTCAGCTGAGCCAGGTCATTGAGGTCCAGCCACAGCCCCGCGTCTATCCCAGCCACCCGTGCAGCATAGAAGGGTGGAGTCTGAAGCCCTGCCGTTCTCTTGTAGAAAGAGCCCCTGGATGAGTCTGGGTGGATGATTAAAAATGTGCTCTCCATGCCAATCGTCAACAAGAAGGAAGAGATCGTTGGCGTGGCCACGTTTTACAACCGCAAAGATGGGAAGCCCTTTGACGACATGGATGAGACCCTCATGGAGGTGTGGGATGCTGGGTGACCCTTGCCTGGTGGGGTTTAGAGTCCACCAACTTCAGGTTTGATCTCCAGAACTTCATGGTGGAACCCTAGGGTGTAACTGCCTGACCACAAGGAGGGATGGGAGGCATAGTCCTGAGGAGACTCGAGAGCTACTTTCTCCATGTCCATTCCTCACTGTCCCATAAGGTTAATACACTTCACTTCTGGGGGCAGTTTTAGGCTAACATGAGCACTCATGAGAAAGCACAGACCTCCTGTGTACTTCCTGCTGGCTCCACACTTTTACTTTTGTGCCCTCATTTTTTCTTATAAACCTTCATCTGAAATGCATTGACCTCCATTATTTTATCACTGCCTGCCTGCCCCACATAGCTTTCCAAACCCACTTTATAGCTGAGAAAACAGGTCTCAACAATCTCGCCCCCAGTCAGCACCAGAACCCAGGTTGCCGCTGCCTCTAATTCTTTCCTTCTGTGCAGTCTTTGACTCAGTTCCTGGGCTGGTCAGTCTTGAACCCTGACACTTATGAGTCCATGAACAGACTTGAAAACAGGAAGGACATCTTCCAGGACATTGTTAAATATCATGTGAAGTGTGACAACGAGGAAATCCAGAAGATCTTGGTAGGTAGCAGTCTTCACTTGTTCCACTCTGGTAGAGTAGGCCGTGGAGCTGTACCAGTCTGAGACCAGGTGTGAAGCCCAGGAGGCACAGCCTGGCCAGATTGGGGCCATCCCTGTCTCTCCCACCTAGCACAGAGATGCAACAGGCCTCAAAGCTGAATGGATGGATAGGTGGAGCACCAGGGAGTAGCTGTTAACGACTGCCTGAGGAGCAGTATCCCTTGCAGGGTCACTTCTATCTTGGGGTGTGACCCTGGCTTGACAGTGCTAGAAACCCCACTTTCCCCTTGACTCAAGACTGACTGGGCCCCAGAGACAGGGACACCCAATTTCAGTCCTTACTTTAAGCAGGACACTTTCATCTGGCAAACCTATGGAGTCATTTCTCAGAGTCTCCCTTTGATAGGGCCACTCATTTAAAAGCCCTACACATGTTTAGCGAGCACGGCAGTAAGTAGTTCAGAGAGAGCAGGAAGCCTTCCCACAATTCTACCACTTTGTATTTAGGGACAGAGCCGAGGCTCAGTGGCGCATTGCTTGCCTTGCATCATGAAGCTCTGGGTTCATGGACAGCTTGTACAAACTAAGCACGGTGGAGCACAATGTGGTCATGGCACCTGAGTCAAGAGTTCAGTGTCATCTGGTTGCATAGCGAGTTTGAAGCTAGCCTGAGCTACATAAAACCCTGTCTCAAAGCAAAATACAGTCCACACAGCAAATTCCCGTTTATGAGTATGTTCAAGGCTTCACATGCCTTAGCCCCATGGGGAGTAGGGAAAGATTTCTTACCTAGTGCAAAGATGAAGAAATGGAGGCTCCAAAGAGGGAGAGGCCTCAAATCACCTAGTATGAGAAGAGTTCTCACTTAACCTTCTTCAGGAAAATGAACTACTTTTCTTAATGGGTGGTTTGAGAGGTGGTGAGCACCCCACCGGGAGAGTATAGAGGTTCTCATGTATCAGGAGTGCTATTGTGAATGGTGAAATGGATATGTAAGGACCAGTGGTTCAGCATTCCTGGGGGGGTTGGTGTTAAATAAACCAAGATCCTACAAACAAATTGAGTTAGTCAAATGGCTTGGGATATGATATCCAGTTGAGATCCCATGGCCTTGGTTATACACATCACACACTGAAACATCCCGAACCAGTGTTCTCAGAGGTCTCCCTTCCGTTCCCTTTCCTCCCCTTCCCTTCCCTTCCCTCCCTTCCTCTCCTCTACCCTCCCCTTCCCTCCCCTTCCCTTCCCTTCCCTCCCTTCCTCTCCTCTACCCTCCCCTTCCCTCCCCTTCCCTCCCCTTCCTTCCCCTCCCCTTCCCTCCCCTTCCCTCCTGTTGCTTCCCCTCCCCTCCCCTTCCCTTCCCTCCCCTTCCTTTCCCTTCCCTCCCCTTCCCTTCCTTTCCCTCTTTTGTCTTTTGAGACATGAATAGTCCAGGATAGCCAGTCCTCCTATCTCTGCTGCACAGTGTGGGGTTGTGTTGCTATCTGGGTTTTCTTTGCTTTGCTTTCTTTAGAAAAGAAGACATATAGCCCTGGCTGGGCCCATACTTGCTCTGTACTCGAGAAGGACCTTGAATTTCTGATCCTCTTGCCTCTACCTGAGATTACAGGTGTATACAACCATGCCTAGGTTATGCCAGCAACCCAGGAGGACTTTATGCATGCTGGGTAAACTCTCCACCACTGACCTATATCCCCAGCCCAAGGCCAGTTCCTAATCTTAGAAGAATGCTAAAGAACACAGACAGAATATTGTATACATAATAAATAAATAAATATTAAAAAAAGAAAGTCTTATTGTCCCTTATCCATTAAAGGTCGATTTACAGAAGAAAACACTAAATTTAGATGAAATACCTCATGGTTTGCTTGACTCAGGCCATAAGGCCAGCCAAATACTGGATACGTGGACCAGAAGGACACATAGCCTTAGCAATCCAGTTGGAAGCTGACAGATTTCACTCTGGATCAAGAAATCAGAAACAATTAACAGAATTTGTTCATCTGGCACAAGGGAAATTAGACCCAGAGAGGGAAGGAGCTTGCTTCAGGTTGCACAGCAAATGTACGAACCAAGACTGTGGCCAAACCCTGATTATTCTCAATCATTAGTAACAATAAAGATACAAACACCAATATTATTTTGTTAGCACTACTCTGTGACAATACTTTGTGTACTTGTATTAGTTAAACTTCTGTTTGTTCAGGGACAGTTTTATTATATAGCCTGGGCTGGCCTGGACATCTCTGTATAGCTTATGGTGCCTTGAAGTATAAGATCCCCCTGCTACAGCTTCTGAGTGCTGGGATTGTAGACATGTTCCACTGTGTCTGGCTAGTTCACATATTTTGTTTAAAAAAAGAACCAGGCGTGGTGGGGGCATGCCTGTAATCCCAACACTCAGAAAGCTGAGGTTGGAGGGAGATGGAATGTTGCAGGCCATCAAATCTGAGCTAACCTGGGTTTCACAGTGGGACCCTGTCTTAAAAACAAAATCCTGGGGGTGTAGCTCAAAGCTAAAGTGCTTGCCTTGTATGGGAAAGGCTTGAGTTCCAATATTAAATAAAAAGACTATACAATCAAATAATTATTTATTATCCCTATTTACTAGATGACAGAATTAACGTTCAAAGGTACTCAACACAGCTAGAAAGTGGCAGCCTGAATTTGAATGTAGGTCTCCACTGACACCCAGGACACATCTGTCAATGAGTGATGAACAGCAGTCTCTGAATGGGTGCTTCAGCGGGAAGGAAGAAGGGGCAAAGCAAAAGTGGGATGTGGAGGTCTCCTTGGGTTCTTGAGGCAATAACCTACTGTGTTTTCTTTGCTGTTTGGGGGCATGACAGAAAACCAGAGAGGTGTATGGGAAAGAGCCATGGGAATGTGAAGAAGAGGAACTGGCTGAGATCCTGGTAAGCAGCTTGATCCTGATGCAGTAGGACTTGAGTATCCCTTCACCCTGCTTGGCTTCTCTCAGCAGACCCAGGGGAGGGGCCCGGGAGCACACTATGCTCCTTAACCACTGGACTCCACTCCAATCCAGCAAAGAGAACTTCCAGATGCTGAGAAATATGAAATCAATAAGTTTCACTTCAGCGACCTGCCCCTCACGGAGCTTGAGCTGGTGAAGTGCGGCATACAGATGTACTACGAGCTCAGAGTGGTGGAGAAGTTCCACATCCCGCAAGAGGTGAGGCCCACAGCCACTCGCCCTTCTACACTCTGCAGCCCCTTCTAGCTCAGAGCTCATCCTGTAGTCAGCCTGGCCTTGAACTTGTGGCTGTTGGTCCTGCCTCAGCCTCCTGGGTGCTGGGATTCCAGGTGGGAGCTACCACATACATACAGATCGCTGGCCCTCCCTCCCTCCCTCTTTTTCCCTCCCTCCCTCCCTCTTTTTCCCTCCCTCCCTCTCGCTCTCCCTTCCTCCCTCCTCCCTTCCTGGCTTTAAAGAACAGCTTGGTCTATAGAGCATGTGGAAGGAGTATGTGCATTTGGGATTCAGAATATGTGCCCAGGGCCTGGCTGGATTCTCTGTTAGAGAAGGCACTGTTCTTCAGGACCAAGGTCCTGAAACTCTCATGTGGGTGGGCGATCTTAGTTAAGCTCATGGGAATAGGCCTTTACCACTGCAGATTCCTGACACAGGTGCCCTCTGGGAGATGTGTGTGAAAGAAAGGGTGCACAAAACCTCCCAGACTTTGACTAAAGTAGGGCCTTTCAAAGTATGCCCCAGACCACGTCAGTACCGCCCAAGATGCTGTCGGGATTGGCCATAGGCTTTTACACACTCATCCACTCCACAGACCCAGACACAGCAGCATGCCGCCAGCTCCCACAAACCTGACACTAAGAGGACCAGCTTGAGAACCACGAGATTAAACGGTCCTTCCTCCCAGGCACATTTGGGAATCCCTGATGAAGCTCAACCTGAAAAGGACGTGGGCAGCTCGTGGTTATCTTTTCTACCTATGGTCATAGTGTCGAGCAGGAGATTGCTTGCCTAATGCTTCTGTATCTGTGGACACTTCCCATTGTCTGGGTCAACGGCAGGGTTGGAGGACCTTGGGCGTCCTGAGGTAGGTCCTGGCCACCTGGGCAGGTGTATGCTGCCTCACTGATGTGTGTGTTCACAGGCCCTGGTGCGCTTCATGTACTCACTGAGCAAGGGCTACCGGAGAATCACCTACCACAACTGGCGGCACGGCTTCAACGTGGGGCAGACCATGTTCTCCTTGCTGGTGGTATGGAGGGCCGTGGGGGCGCGGCAGCCACAGTGTGGCCATTTTTATTTGTTGACTTTTAAGAATTGCACAATTCTGTCTGGGAGTGTAGCTTAGTGACAGAGTACTTGCCTAGGAGGTTCAACTCTTAGCACTGGAAAAAAAAAGAATTGCGGACGTAATACAAGCATAAAAGGAGATTCATGAATAAGCCAGTGGGGCAAGCCTGTAATCACAGTACTCAGGAGGCCAGAGCAGGTTAGACTGCACCACCTAGCAAGACTCTCTCAAAACACAAAACAACAACAAAATTCCAAGAACAGACAAGTGTTCAGATTTTACCAAATTTTCTTTTTGTATAACAGACACACATAAACACATAGCATACATGCCATTTATTTTTATGACCAATAGAATAATCTATAATATTTTATTTGAAAAATATATATCATATATCTGTTATGTTCTTTCATTGTATATGCCAATCAGATTTGTAAATTTTTTATTTTTATTTTCTGTGGATGAGTGTTTTGTCCATGTGGTACACCGTATGTGTGCAGTGCCCAGAGGGACTAGAAGAGGGTATCAGATCCCCTGGAGCTGGAGTTTCAGGCTGTTGTGAGCGTTGGCTATTGGACCCAGGTCTTGTGAAAGAGTAGCCAGTGTTTTTAACTGCTGAGCCATCTCTGCATCCCCAAGATTCTTTCAATATATAAACACATACCCATATAAAACACATCTCTTACTAGATGAGGCATAAAACTTACCACTGAAGTCATTTTTAGAGGTATAATCCAATGACACTAGTACATTCACAATGCTGTGCTATGTTTGCCAGGATCAACTCTAGGACACTCATTCATCTTCTCAAACAGTAGCTCTGTACTCATTAAACAAGAATGCCGTTTTCTCCCTTCACCTTCTTTCTCTAGAAACTTGACACTCTAGATACTGTTGTCAGTGGGATCACAAAGCATTGGCTCCTTTGTGTGTGACTTATTTCACTTAACATAGTATCTACAAGGTTCATCCCATTACATTTTTCTTGCTGCACAAAAAAGTTGTCCTTTGCAACCTGCGTGTGTGTGGAGGGGTTGTTCTAGGACACCTCCTCATACCAAAACTTTGTGTGTGGTCAAGTCCCTAATATAAAACAGCAGTGTATTTGTGTGTAACCTATGCCTCCTGTATATTCTTTTTTGAGATAGGGTTTTGGAGTATAGGTCAGTTCCACCTTGAAGTCAATTTAAAAAAAATACCTTTTGGGTCCACAACTGGTTAGACCCATAGATATGGAGCCCATACACACAGAGGGCTGACTACAATGGCTGTCCTATAATTTCTTTACTCAACACCCTATTGTTGAATATGAAGGTTGTTTTTTAATCTTTTACTATGACAAGCATTGCTGCAATGTCTTTGGGTGGCCTTGGTATGTTTGTGTCAATATTTTTGACACATACATTTTAGAGTCTATCATATCTCATCGAGTGTTTCTCCACACAGGCCATGCTGCAACAGCTGCTGGCTTCATGCCCCTTCTCTACATTCCTTACCCTCATGACTAGCAATACCTAAGCATGAGGGTTTGGAAACCCTTTTAGCTAGGCCACAGAAAGTGATGACAGCTGTCTTAAATTAGGTTTTTCTTCCTTTCCCTTCCCTTCTGTCTCCCCCTACCCCTACCGTGTGTGTGTGTGTGTGTGTGTGTGTGTGTGTTTGTGTGTGGTGATGCAGGGTCTCATGTAGCCCAGGCTTGCCTTAGGTTCTCTACGTAGCTTGAAGGTGACCTACAACTATAGATTTTCCTGCTTCCATTATCCCAGGCATGCGGGCATCACCACGCCTTGGCTTGCTTCAGCTCTACAGAGTTCTCCTCACCTTCACTTCAACCCTAGCATAAACAAGAGTGAAATATTTGAAGTAACCCCGGAGAAAAATCCTTCTGGCTGTACCTTGACTGGTAGACCAGGTTTAGAAAGTCAGCGTTACGAGTTCAAAGACCTCCCAGTAACAAAATGGCTGCCAGGTTTGCAATGATCATTACGTCCAACCCCTCCCACTCTGGGGCACAGATGCAGAGGTCCAATTAGGACGACATAGGGGTAGGGTGCTCAGTGCCCCTCTTTACTTGGGTTACCTGGGAACTGTCTCAGTTTGGTATTGGAGCTCTACAGCCTGAGTAGAACAAACCATTGGTCACCCTGTGGAGTGGAAACAGAATGAGATCAGAGGTGGCTGGGGACATAGCTTGCTTGGTAGAGTGCTTACCTAACACACACAGATCCCTGGGTTTGATGCCCGGTACTGCATCATCTGTGCATGGTGGCACATGCCTGTAACTTTGGCACTAAGAAGTGGAAGCAGAAGGATCAGAAATTCAAGGGTGGTGGTGGTGTATGCCTTTAATCCCAGCACTTGGGAGGCAGAAGCAGGTGGATCTCTGTGAGTTTGAGGACAGTCTGGTCTCCAAGAGCTAGTTCCAGAATAGGCTCCAAAGCTACAGAGAAATTCTATCTCAAAAAAAAAAAAGTCAAGGTCATCTTCAGCTACATAGCGAGTTCTAGAGCCAGGCCTATAGGATGGCTTGGTGGGTAAGGGTGCTTGTTGCTAAGCCTGATGAATTGAGTTTTATCCCCATGAACTATATGGCAGAAGGAGAGAACCGGCTTCCAAAAGTTGTCCTTTGGCCTCCATATGTGTGTTGTGGCATATACAAGCGTGCGCGCACACACACACTCACACAAACAGTTAAGTATAGAAAATTTTTTAAAAATGAGTTCTAGAAAAGCCTGGAATATATGAGACACTGCCTCAAAATCAAAAGCAAACAAGCAGACTTGCTTTGCCCCTCTCCACCTGTCTCTCTACCTTGCTTCCATCCCACTAAATAAATGGTGGTGGCTGATCCCTCTACTATCCTTCCAGACAGGAAAGCTGAAGCGGTACTTCACTGATCTGGAGGCCTTGGCCATGGTCACCGCTGCCTTCTGTCACGACATCGACCACAGAGGCACAAACAATCTCTACCAGATGAAGTGAGTCGGCTCTTACCACCCCGACTTCCCTATCTCCTGGTCTCCCCAGATTCATTACCCATATATGTACAATCCCTGGGCTGGCTTCTGGGGAAAAGCCCCACTGTCCGAAGCCTCCTACTTTCCCCACTCTGGATCTAGGTTTAGATCTACAGTAAATGGAATAATGATTTCCCAAAGATGTCCACATTCCAAATCCAGGAGCCTAGGAATGTTGATTGATATCCAAAAGGGACTTTTCAGTTGTGACTGAGTTGAGAAACTTGGAATGCGAACCAGGATGGTGTGCAGGGCCACAGTCCAAAGGGTCCTGGTGAGGAGGTAGGGAGTTAGGAAGAGCTAAGGTTCTATCTGCTGCCTTCGAAAACATCAGAAGGGCCTGCCAGCAAGGAATGCAAGTGTCTCTAAAAGATGGGAAGGACACAGAGATAGACTCTCTCTTCCAGGGCCTCCAGAAGGAGAGCATCCTGGGCTCCACGTTAGCTCTCTGAACTCCAGGGCTGAAAGGAGGTACACTGTATTGTTTTACATCGAAAGTCAGTGACAGCTTGTTATTGTAGCAATAAAACATTAAAACTTTATCATTCGCTGGACAGTGGTGGTGCATGCTTTTTAATCCCAACACTTGGGAGGCAGAGGCAGGTGGACCTATGACCTTGAGGCCAGCCTGATCTATAGAGCAAGTTCTAGGACAAGCACTAAAACTACAGAGAAACCCTGTCTCAAAATACCAAAAAAAAAAAAAAGAAAAGAAAAGAAAAGAAAAGAAACCCTCCCCCAAAAAACCTTATTATTCTAAGAAAATTTTTTAAAAAAGTTTTATCATTCTTCCCCCTTCCCTGTCTTATGTGTGGAAATAATTTGAGCCAACATGTTAGTAATTGGAAAAGTTCATTCATTCATTCGGCTTGCATTTGTATGCTCCTGGGTTGATGAGCTTTAAAAAAAAAAGACAAATAATAATAATAACAATGATAATGATGACAAAAAAACCCAGCCCCCATCCTAACCAAATTCATATTCTGCATGGCCTCTGAGGCACTGTCCTTGAAGCACAGTCGCATTAAAACATTACGACAGGCTTGGAGCTGGGTGGACCACAGGTTATTACCTCCGTGCCTTAAGTAGGTTTCTGATGCAACTCGGAGGAGAAAAGGGCTTGTTTCATCTATAGCTTATCATCCCTCACTGAGGGGAGTCAGGGAAGGAATGCAAGGCAGAACTGCAGGCTGACTTTTCTTTCCCACCTTCCGGTTCCCAAAGAGCCAACACAGAGACTTCCAATTATTACTAACTAGCTCTGACAACTTGAATCCGCCCATTTCTATTAGGCCGTGGAAGCATGCTGCTTACTGGCTTGTTCATCAGGCCTCCATCGGCTACCCTTCCTGTACCTCCCAGCATCATCTGCCTAGGGGTGGCACTGCCCCCAATGGCTGGGCCCTCCCACATTAACAACTAATCAAGAAAATGCCCCCACAGTCTTGTCCACAGGCCAATCTGATAGAGGTATTTTTCTCAGTCGAAGTTCCCTCTTCCCAGACGCCCTTGGCCTGTGTCAAGTTGACAAAAACTCTCTCACACTACTTGAGAACGCTGGGATTCCACTAGAGTCCACTCAGGCCTATAGGACCTTCTGAAGACTAGAGTCCATGCTCCCCCATCTTCTCACTATCCTAGGGTGCTCCAAGGCTCATGCCATGTTTTACGCTGTGGGACTCTGAGCAGTAGTAGGCATAGCATTGTAAGTGTTCAATAAATATTTATTGACTTAAAAAAGGACAAATATTTCTTTCTTATGGGAACTCAACAACTTACACCTAAAACTTGACTATCTTCAAAACATGGCTCTCTCTGTGTGTGCCCATGTGTGCACCCGTGTATGTGCCCGTGTATGTCTGTCTCTTTCTGTGTGTGTATGTGTCTAGGAGATAAATAGCTCTCTAAAACAGTACATGGCCTTGCATATGCTTGTGTCCTTTTCCGGCCTAACAATGTCTAAAGAGTCCATGACCCAGAAGAGGCTCTCAGTTGCTTGTGAAAGACAAAGTTAGGATATTTGACATCTGCTTCTCAACTTCCACCGTTTCATTTTTATTTTGTGCAAGATCCTTCCTGCTCCTTCCCCATCAGCATCTGCCTGTAGTCTCCATCTTGGCCATTTTATGTTGATATTCATATTCATTCTCTCTCTCCCCCTCCCTCCCTCCCTCCCTCCCTCCCTCCCTCCCTCCCTCTACCCCTCCTTCTCTACCTCCCTCCATCATTTAGATCCCAGAACCCACTGGCCAAGCTCCATGGGTCCTCCATCTTGGAAAGGCATCATTTGGAGTTTGGCAAAACACTGCTGAGAGATGAGGTAGGATGACCCTCATCTCACAGGAAGCCTGCATGAGCACAGGCATCCTTTTGCCATTGGCCGAGGCTGTCATTGTCTTGTCACCATTTAGGGTGGCCACCAGAAGAAGAGTGAGTGACTTTACTACCAGCGCCATTTCTCAAAACTCACCTACTTCTTTTCTTTAGAGCTTGAATATCTTCCAGAACCTGAATCGCCGGCAGCATGAGCACGCGATCCACATGATGGACATTGCCATCATCGCCACGGACCTGGCGTTGTATTTCAAGTAGGTATTGCTCCTCGGTTTCATATCAGAAATGATTATAGCAGCAAATGCCATCGTTCCTACTGTGTCAGGTCCAACACATCATCCCTGTAAGGTAGATGTTCTTTTTCTTTTGTTTTTATTTTTTGGTTTTTCGAGACAGGGTTTCTCCGTGTAGCTTTGGAACCTGTCCTGGAACTCGCTCTGTAGACCAGGCTGTGCTCAAACTCACAGAGATCCGCCTACCTCTGCCTCCCAAGTGGTGGGATTAAAGGTGTGCTCCACCACCACCCGGCCAAGGTGGATGCTCTTACACCTGTCCTATAGGGAAACAGATTTGCTAAAATCACGTAGCTCAGCGGCATCTAGAATGAAGTCTTCATTCCAAGGCCATAGTTTTTCCCGTGCTGTTTTGTTAACTATGTGAATTCAGTGTCTTCCCCATCTGGAACAGCCTGTGATAGCAGCCCAGCTGCTACCTCATTCTTATGCGTGATCTCTTTAACAAGCTGGTGTGTGTTGCAGGAAAAGGACCATGTTCCAGAAGATTGTGGATCAGTCAAAGACATACGAGAGCCCCCAGGAGTGGACCCAGTACATGATGCTGGAGCAAACACGGAAGGAAATCGTTATGTGAGTCAAGGCGGGGTCAACCCTCACCTGCCTGGGGTCCATCCTCAGATCCTGCTGCTCTCAGCAGAACACTGGGACACTTGCTGCTTTAGAGGCCTCACATTTGAAAGCATGAAACTGTGTCCAAATGGGATGGCACAAGTAACCATAAATGTTTAACTTGATTTTAGCACTGAAAACACAAGAGAATACATTGTTACTGTTTTATATATCTGCATGCAAAGAGCATACTATCTGAAGTATTTCAATGATAAACTCTGGGATTGGAGTAGCAAAGGAATACAATGTTCAAGTTTTGAACAAAGCATGTACTAATGGTGGAGAGCAAGCCCAAGGACCCAAATACGATTCCCAGAAAACACTTTTAAAAAGCCAGATGTAACGGAGCACTGGGGAGGTGGAGATAGTTTGATCTCTCAGACTCAGGCCTGGCTGTCCAGCCTAGCCTTGCTGAGTTCAAGGTCAATGAGAAACTCAGTCTCAAAAAACAATATAGATGGCTCCTGAAAGCAATATTCACAGGTGCTCTCTGCCTTCTAGATATATACAAATGCACACACACACACACGCATACTTTAGCATCTATAACCCCAGCACTCCTGTGGTAGATGGGTAGCAGAGATAAGAAAATCATTCAGAAGTTCATGGACTAGCGACCCTGGAGTATGCAACCACCAAAGAGACACCTTGTTTAACCAAGGTGGAAGGTGAGAACTGGCTCCTGAAAGGTGTCCTATAACCCCCACACCAGTGCTGTGGCATGCGTGTGCCCCCAATCATCCCTCTGCACAGAGCACCCAGATAAGTCTGAAACAGCAGGATAATAGGGCAGCTCAGCCTTAATCCTAGGTAGGTGCTGAAGTCAGTAGGGAAGGTCTACTTTGAAGGACTACATGCTCTAAGAGAGAATTTTCTAGCAGATGTACATTCATACACAGCCTTATGACAACAGGATGGCTGCAAAGTTAGATCCCTGTCTCACTCTATACGTAAAGTCAATTCAAGATGAGCCAAGAATTTTTAAATAATGGGGGGTGGGTGATGGGAAAATTAAAAGGAATAATTTCAGGATAAATTTTTCTAAGAACGACCTGACATTTATATGTTTTAAAAAATGATTGGATAAATTTGACTATTTGAAAATCAAGACTCTGCACAGCAGACACATACACACACACATACATACATAGACACTAGATACACACACATACACACACACACACACACACACACAAAGCCAAAGATAGAATGCAAAGAGAAAGTATTTGTGGTACTTCTAACAGAAAAGCAGCTAATTCCCTCAGTAGATGTTAGTACAGTTCCAGAAAAGGGCCAAGTCAACAGAAAAAAGACAAAAGGCTCACACGCAGACTTTGCCAGGAAAGGAATTACAATGCTCTGCAAAGGACGATGGTGGACCGCATACTACATACTGAGAGAAGTGCAAAACAGAACTACAACGAGAGACAGTGTTTTACCCCTCCTCTGGGCAAAGAGGAAAAGACTTAGCTCACCTTGTTGGCCAGAGTGAGGGGAGCAGGCACTCTCTTTCACCAGCGTGGGGGTACAGTAGGTATGATCTTTACAGAGGACAGTGGAGCACTATTGTCTGTGAAGCTGTGACCCCCCAAAGTTGAGAGAACACCTTAACTGTCTTCTGAAAGCAGTTCTCCAATTCAAATAAAACTGGAAGGGGGAATGCGGGGCAGGGAGGAACCGGCAAGGTCAATCCTAGTCCTGTGATAGATAAATCAAGACGTCTTCACTATTGTCTCGGTGAAAAGCTTGTGGCTTCAGTTTGCTTTTTTGTTTGTTTGTGGTTTTGGTGTGGCTTGGTTTCTAATGGCACTAATCTCTTTAACAATCATGTCTTACCCGTCCGTGAATTTCAGAACATTCCTGTTCTGGCCAGACTGCACATTTTCAAATCATTCTACGCTTCTTTTTGTTCTCAGTTCAAAAAGCATTCAGCAATATCTATGCCATCTTGAAATTTCCTCCACCAGATTAATTAGATCATGACTTTAAAATCCAGCCTCAATCTCAGAACACAAAGTATTGGCCAGGCAGAATGCAGATGACTTATATATTACCGAGTTCATAACAGAGTCCTCACTTCTACCTGAAACCTTGAGAGCATTGTCTGTCCTGTCCATACTTTTATCAACATTGTGGTCTTCTGAGTGTCCATTGAAATTAGGCACTGTGCTGTGCTGACCAAATCCTAGGTGTACCAACCTGCTTCCCCAAACTCAAATGTCTCTCACAAACCAGAGGCTTAAGAATGACATTTTTCAGGTAGTCACAATGCCCTCACCCCTGGCACCACCCCAGTTTCTCTTCTAAGGCTTTGACCGAGCCAGTTAAGAGAGCAGCTTAGAGGCAAGAAGAATATGGCTATAAATCCCAGGCTTGGGTGGCAGAGGCAGGATTGTAGCAAGTTCAAGGCCAGTCTGGCTGACTTAATAACTTTGAAGTCAGCTTGGGCTAGATAGTAAGATCTTGCCTTAAAACCACCAAAAGGGAAAGGGACTATTCTGCACATTGTCTCTTGCTCACCCAGGGGAGCTTGTGAAGAACACTATGGCAGTGAGAAGGAATGGTAGAGAGGCTTCTTCACATCACAGAAGACAAAAAGCAGTGGACTCTGAGCAAGCCACAGCCCCCAAGGACACACACAGTGACCTTCTTCCTCCATCTAGGTCCCACCTCCTAAGGTTTCAGAACCTCCCAAAGCAGGACCACCAGCTTGGGACTACGTCAGCATCTGAGGTTGTGAGGGACACTTCACATCCAAACCCTAACATTGTCAGCCTTGCAAGGCCGCTGCTCTGGCACAGCAGCCCCACCTCTAAGATTTCATCACCACACACTCCCCCACAGGTGCACCAAGGGTGTACGAAAGTCTTTGCCACGTGATTTCTAGTCACAGAGAAGCCTGGAAACAACTCATGCTCCCACCAATGAGGATTCAGGATAATCACTTACAGTGCTTTTACACAACGCACTACCAAACAAACTTTATAAAGTAATATCATATCAAAGATATAAACAAACAAACAAACATGGGTAGGACTTCAATTATTGTAAAAGCCAAGGTGGTCTACCAAGCAGTTTCCAGGCTGAGCACTTTTACCCTGCAGGGAACCCAAAGCCTTCCAAGGCACGTCTGGGCGTGGTAATCCGTGTTCTTTTTCATAATACTAATCTTCCTGAAAACAAACCAGGCATTCCCACCCTTCTACCGGTTTACAAAGTAAAGCCACATTCTTCCTTGTATGATCTGCCTACAGGACTTTGGCCCAGGCGCAAGATCCTCTAGGCCACAAAACGAGAAGAACCATCTGAATCCTGACATGTTTGAAGTATTGGTAGACACTTCAAAGCCTCTTCTGATAGACATGTTACAAGCCTGAGGAAGGGCTGCAGGCCTCCCCTGTCTTATCGATTTTGATAAAAACATACTTTCCTCTATAGTCTCACAAGAGCACTTTTGACATGGGGTGTGCAGGTTTCTTTCTCTGTGATCCCTAGCAGGGCATCCTACATCTAATTCACTGCTGAGCTATTATCTGCCTATTATAACTATTAGAGTCAAATCCAACAAGTTAAGGGTTCTTTCTTTGAGATATGCCTCTCTCTCTCTCTCTCTCTCTCTCTCTCTCTCTCTCCCTCCCTCCCTCCCTCTCTCTCTCTCTCTCTCTCTCTCTCTGCTGGANCTCCCTCCCTCCCTCTCTCTCTCTCTCTCTCTCTCTCTCTCTCTCTCTGCTGGAGATGAAACTCAGGGTCTTGGCACATGCTGGGGCACCTTGGAGTTACTCTCAACCCTGCCTCCATCCCTGTGTAAGAGCTGCATACTAACCAACTGCACCACTGGAGCAATCTCCTGCCTCTGTTTCTGACGCAAATCACACATCTAGGCTTCTCATACTTCAAACGAATGCGTGAGTCGGGCATTCTCGTGACTTCTTCCTCAATTTCTATGATTTTTCCATAATGGCTTATAGAACTCTGGGAAATCTCTCACAGTTTCCAGTTTGTATTGGAGGATGGAGTGGCTGTAGGTAGATAATAGACGGAGAAGATATAGGAACAGTCTGGAAGGCCACCAACCTCTCAACATACAGGTGTCTGCTAGCCTGGATGCTCACCCCAGAACTGTTCAAAAGTTTTTTTGGTTGTTGTTTGTGCTTGTTATTGTCTTTTGTTCTCACTATGTAGCCCTGGCTGGCCTGGAACTTGCTACTCAAACTAAGCTGGCATCCCTAGAACTCACAGAACCTGCCTGCCTCTGCCCCCAGAGAGCTGAGATTAAAGGCATGTGGCAACTCCTCCTGGCTCAAAAATTTTACAATATAGTTCAATCTCTAGCCAGCCTTCCCCTCTCAGAAGTCAGTGAACAGGGATAAAATATTCAATTCTGAAGTCAGTCGGTCCTCCTGGTAACCAGCTCCAATCCAAAGCTGTCTAGGGGGCCCATCCTAAGCTACCTCATTGGCATAAGGTCAGTCATAAGGAGCTCACTGCAAACAAGACACTCCCACTACTCAGAGGATTTAAAGGTTTTAGGACAAAGGCCAGCTATATTTCCTAATTATACCCCATTATATGCAGTATTTTAAAAAGCAAAATAAAACATCAGAAATGGAGGGTTTAGGCAATATTGAGATATGTCCCTTTAAAAAACCATGACTTTCCTCAGAAAATGTGCCACTATCTAGGGACCATGTTATTAGAATAAAGACATCCTTAGGAAGCACCAAAGTGACAGATTCTGTTATTTTGTTTGTTTGTTTGTTTATGGTCTTTTTGAGACAGGGTTTCTCTGTGTAGTCTTGGCTGTCCTGGAACTCACTCTGTAGACCAGACTGGCCTCGAATTTGTAGAGATCCTCTGCCTCTGCCTCCTGAGTGCTGGGATTAAAGGTGTGCAACACCATTGCCTGGCCCTGGTATGTATTCTTTTAATTGGTGAGGGGATCAAATCTCATGATTTTAGGTAAGGACTCTCCAGAGTTCCTTGCTTGTCTGTCTCCCTGCCTGCCTGCCTGCCTGCCTGGCTGTCATTGATCAGTCTGTCATATTTCTAGTCACCTGTCTATGCTAGTGTTCTGTTGCTATGACACCTGAAAGGGGGCAGCTCTCTGTGAGTCATAGTTTTGGGTGCTTGAGTCTGAGGTTACTTGGCCCTATAGCTTTGGGTCTGTAGCTGCATAGTAGATCATGTGGCATAGGAGGACTGGCCTACTCTCCTCATAGAGGCCAAAGAAAGTGGAAGCAGGAACTTCTGAGGACACGACCAACTGACCCACTTCTTTCCACCTAACCCCAACTCCTAACAGTTCCCCACTTTGCAAGAGTGCTGTGGGTCAGAGACCAAGCCTTCAGCACATAGGCCTTTAGGGAGTATTCAAGATCCAAGCCATAATACTATTTGTCTATCCATCCACTCATCCATCCATCCAACTGTCTGTCCATCTATCTATCTGTCTATCCTACATACCTGCACATCTATCTCTACTTTCCTTAGAATTAAAAATAAATGAGAAAAACAAGAGGGAAAAATACAAATAAAGGGCTAAGTATATGTCATTGGGGGGCATTATAATGTGCTTACTGAATTGAAAAATTCCAGGTCAGATTCTGATGTGACTGCTTCAGTTGACAGCAAAAGCCTACTATTTCTAGTGACGTTATATGACAAACATTTTCATAAGTTAAATGAGCTAAACCCAACGCTTCAAAGTTTCACTGAAAGCAAAATCGAAACTCATTATGAGATAAAATCTCTTTATAAAAATATAGCCCTGAAAAGGTGTACCAGAATTAATAATGTTTTAATATACCTGGCCATTTTCAGTATCTTGGGTTAACACAGTGCTCCTGAAGACGTGTCAGAGGTGTAATTAGTAATCCTCTGAGAACTCTTTGTTCCCTCTTGCTGGCACGAAGCCCAGGAATGAGAGAAGTGAGATTCTAGTGTCGCCTTTCAACGAGATGGAAGCAGAGTGTAACTGTCAGCAGATGGGTCACTCAGGGTTAACTCAGAGAAACCCCAAACAATGAGTGGTCTGTTGTAATGGAATGCTTTACATCTCCAAGGAATTTATAAAAATGAAAGCCTCACATAAAATAGATGCTGATTTTATCATCTAGCAGTAAGAAGTATTCACCCATTATCTGATTTTAAAAACCCCACTCAGCTGGGCAGTGGTGGCACATGCCAGGAGTGCACAGAGAAACAAAACAAAACAAAAATCTCAACAAACAACAAAACCAAAAGTGTATACATCAGTACACAGATAAAAAAACATATCCATATATGTATCCATGTATATACAGTATGAGGATATAGTTCTGTAGAAGTCAAGTAGAAATATAAATTTAAGGAGAAAAACCTGTGTTTTTCTGTCCCAGATGATGATGGCTGATACGGAGTTAGCACACTCTACATTCCTTTGGATTTGGAAGAGTGAAGTAACAACATTCTTTCGCCGTCAGTATTTATAACGCAGTGCAAACTAGATCCTTGCAGATAATTAAACATATGACAAAACAGTTTCAGCTGTCCGGGAAGGTTCACATTTTTTGGAACTATTTAAGCAGACCTTCAGTAAACATGGTTTGAAGACCTAGAAAGCAGGGCTTGACGACCTTAGCACCGCTGATGTGTAGGGCCAACTCTTTGTTGTGGGATTTTTCTTGTGCCCTGGGGCATGCTGAACAGCTTTACCTACCGGATGCCAGTGAGTGGACTTTCCACCCCAGCTGTAACTAACAAAAGTTATTTTAGATGGTAGCAGGGATGCTGCAGAGCAGAAACCTCCCTGGCCAAGAAGCACAGCCAGGAGGCAATTTCTGTTACATCCATGGACTTCTGCCTCTGCATCAGAACCACGTCCCACCTGGGCAGAGTGGGGCAGTTAGACGTTTGGAGCCTCGACGCCAGGCAGTCTGGGTTCAAGTCTTCGCTCTTATTGGTGGTGTGACTTGAGCAGGTTTCGTCACCTCTCTGCCTCAGTTTCCTCTGTAGCTCACTGGGGATGATGAAAGTGTCTATTGCTTTTTTTCTTCTCCCAGAGTTGGCTGGCGATAAGTAAAATGCTTTACAACTCAGCTTAGGTAGGTGGTGCTTTGGGGCACTTCCTGTAAGATAATGACATATAGATTTGGTCTTTGTTCCTGGTTCCTCACATGGAGCTTCTAAGAGCCTTGGGATTTCCTGAGCGGTTATGGTATCTTTTGTTCTCATGAAGTCACTCTTGGCAGGAGCCTAAATAGTTTCAGGATGGGGGCTGCTTACCAGAGAGACCCTGATATAAGGAGCTTGATACTTTTAGCCTCATTTCTACCCTCTTAGGGAGGTGGGAGGGGAAGGCCTGGATCAAGTTAATTACCAGTGACTCATGGTTTCATTCATCAAGCCTACAAGATAAAAAAACCTTCATAACATTGCTCAAACATGGGAGTTCAGAGACCTTCTGGATTGCTGGCCACATGGAGGTCTCGTGTGGCCTAAGGGACCTTCCTACTCCCCACCCTTCCGTGCTTCTCCTTCATCTGTTTCTCAGTTGTTTAACACACAGCAAATGCAAGCAAATTGCTTCTCTGAGTTTTCTGAGCTGACCCAGCAAATTATTGAACCTGAAGGGAGGTTATGTGTGTTCCCACACCTGGTTAAGACTAAATTAGACAGAAAAGTGGCTAATGTAGGATCAACGTCCGAAGTGAGGGCCTGCTGTGAGACCCAACTGCTAACTCTGAGGAGTCAGAGCTAACTCTAGGTGGCAAGTGACTGACTTGAATTGTGAGAGAGGAAAATTCCGAGATGCCCTAAAGTTAGTTAGAAGGTGGGGTGGGTGTGATGAGAGAGAGAGAGAGGAGAGGTGATGAGAAACTATTTGGCTAACAATTTAGACCAAGCCAACAAAAAACAAACAAATAGAAAACCAGACTTCACCTTCCTAAATGTACGGTGGAACCTTGTCTCGAAGGCACAAGAGGCAAAAGCCACCAAGGTGCCATCACAGTCCACTTAGGATCCCAATCATCTGAGAAAGAACAAGCCGTTCTCCTGTGCATTATTCTCTTATTCCAGCCCTACCGGCTCCTCTGTAGGTTACTGTGCCTTCTTTCCCCAAAACTCAGGTACTGTGGGCATCTTCTAACTGCTCCCACCCTGCAGCTGCAACTGTGAGATTTTTGTCCCAGGATCTGGCCCTTTATTTTTCTGGCTAGCATCTATAATGGCTCCATAAGCCATATTTACAAGATCCCTTGGTCTGTAGAGTTTGAGTACAACCTAAAGAAAACCCCAGCACTGTCTTCTGGTACTTTGATAGTCTTGGAGGTGCTGATGTTGTGAGCTTCCTGTGGTATGAGACCTACACCAAACCCCTTGCTGTGTCCTGAATCACATCCTTGTGTCAGACCCCTGCCTAGCTCTTTTTTGTGTTGCCCTCTACTTATTTAATCTAAGGATGTCCCACAACTCTTGAGCAAGGGTGTAACTTCTCACTCCTTATCAAGCCTTTTCTGTCTTTTAATTCAGTTGTCATTCTTGATTGTGACCCAACCAGGAGTAGGGAACCCTCAGCATCCTCAGGGATGGCCTGTAGGGCCTGCTGCCTCATTTCATAGGCCTTCTGACCTAAGAATAGCTAATTACTTTTTTGGCTTTGTTTTTTGAGAGGGACTCAAATACCCCTGACTATCCTGGAACTCACTATGTAGATCAAGCTGGCCTTGAACTCACAGAGATTTGTCTTTCCAGACTTCTCAACCGATTAAAGGTGTGTGTCACCAAGCCTGGAACTAATTACATTTTTAAGTGGTTGGGTGAATTTTTTTTTAAAATATCATTTCACAACAAATAAAAATAAATTAAACCGTCCATGTCTATAAATAAGATATGATCCAGTTATGGAGAGTCATTTTCTGACTTTATGGGCTATGGCTTCTTTTGCCTTTATGGCATCTTCCTCCATAAAAATCAGTCATTATGTTAGTTAGCAAATAAATAAAAATTATTCTTTATGACTTTATTGAAAGATAATCTTGGAAATTTTGTTATGTTTTCATTTTTAATTCTGGCTTTATTGATTGGTTTATGAGGCTCTCTCCATAGCCCAGGCTGGCCTGGAAGTCACAGCAATCCTCCTGCCCCACTCTCTCAGAGTACTAGGTTTATAGGCATGAATCACCATATCTGCCTTCCTAATATCAAAAGCAAGTAAAATTAAGGTATTTTCATAAGTTTCCAGAAATATGCGTGCCTTTGGCATTCTGCTGAACAGATAGATAAGTTGACCTGGCTTTTTTATATGTCTGGTTGCTCCCGCATCGCTGACAGAGTTGAGCAGATAAAATCGAGATCATGTCCTCTGCAGAACCCAATCATTTGCCAGGACCTTTACACAAAGTTTATCAGCGCTGGGTACAGCATTTTACAAAGGAGGTCAGAGAGTACCCAAGAGACTGAGAAGTGACTTACCTGGTGACAAGCTATGTGACCCCAGGATTGCAGCCCAAGAGAAACACATGCTCCTGCGCACCCGCCCATTCTCATGCTGCTGCTGCAAGGCCTCCCAGGGAGTGTCGGTGCCAGCATCCTGCGGAGCTCTGGAAATTGAAGACTGGAAAGCTGTCTCCTGAAAGTCAGCCAGAGGGCAGGAAGAAGGCCTCTGGGCCTCACAGTTAAGTTCTGGAGGGCCTTGAGGGTGGACCAGGTAAAAGCAAGCTGAGCTCTCCTTGCAGCTGCCCTCCTGCACGGCAACTTGATAAGGGGAAGGCAATCAGTGCTCTTACGAAACCCTGCATTGTGCTTATCACAATACCTCTCAGGAGGAAGGTTATGACCGTATGGGATGACCACAACCTGGTATGACTGTCACACACTGAGGTTTACACACTCAGCTGAAAGACTTTAGGCATCTTGTTCTGGCCATTGTGAGTCAAGCGAAGGTGGAAGGGTGGGATTCTGCTGAGTCTGATTCCAAAGCCCTGCAGAGGCTAAGGTGTGGGGTTCCCGAGGCCTCTTCTTGTACACACACCCTCTTTCACTCTGTTCCATCTCCACACCTCCCTCTCCCTGGGCATTTTCTCGATGATTTCTCCCACTTCGTGCCCATTCCCACAATGATTTCCTTCCTGGGGTCCGCGCAACAAAACCTCTGTGACACGAAACTCTGACGGAGTCTCTCTTTCTTCAAATCTTCCTATCCTCTCTCTAGACAGGGTTTCTTTGTGAAGCCTTGGTTGTCCTGGAACTCCCTTGGTAGACCAGGCTAACCTCAAACTTGAGAGACTTGCCTGCCTCTGCTTCCTGAGTGCGGGGACTAAAGATGTGTGCCACCATGCCCAGCTCGATTGGGCTTCTCTTAACAAGGCTCCCAAGGGTTCCCTGAGGATCTCCCTCCCATGCCCCAGCCTTCCGAATGTACCATGCTTCCTGTAAGCAGGACTCTGGTGCCAGGTGTTCCGTCTGCCTTCTTTACCAACTTAACATCTGCATCCTAACCTCAAGTGACATGGTTTGCTGAAGGCCCCACTTTCTAATATTGGTTACATTGAGGTAACGGCTTCAACACGTGGATTTGGGGGCATTAGCATTTGGTCCATACCAGAGCATTCCTATGCACTCCTCTTGGCCTAGCTCTACTACTATATCTTAGGCGACCCAGGCAGCACTAGTTGCTGTCACTTTTAAGCACTCCTCTCCCCTTCTTGTCTTCTTCGGTGCCTTGGACTCTACTGTCTTACTCATCGTATTGGTACGTGAATGCTTTTCTCTTTGTTCCTCTAGTGACCATGAGCCTCTCCAACCTCATGCCTTGTACAGCACCTGGGACTCTAGGACACATCTGGCGGCGTGGGGGGGTACTGCAACACCATCTTTAGGGCATAAGGTTTGGATTGGCTATTCTGGGGCTACAATGGCCTTCTTCTAGCCGATGAACATACCAAATCTGCCTATAAAACACGTGGACGTGTTTCCCAGCCTCCAGGAATGTGTTCCGCGTGACCCTTCAGCCAAGTAAAGCAAATATCTTGTACTCTCCCGAAGCCACACCTGTGGTTTTAACCTGGTGACAATGACAAGGACCAGGAGGTGGTAACTCTTGCAAGCACAGATGACCCTTTATTTGCCTAATCTGTTTACTAAGAAGCTTTGCATGTGTCCACACCTAACATTAAACACAAGGCACGCATTCCGAGGTTACTACCAAGCATGAAGGCGTTTCTGCGAAACGTACGTATTTCTGAAAGTTTAGCCACTTAAGACTTACTCACTAAAAGTCACATTCCATAATTAAAAAGTTTATTTAAACTTGCTAATGTTTTATGAGTGACCCAAGTGGCCACCTAGACCAGCTGATGTAAAATGCTCCATATACAGATAATTAGTTATAAAAATTATCGGTGAGACTACGGAGGGAAAAATTATCGGTGAGACTACGGAGAGAGTTCAGTAAAGCGCTTATCGCACAAGCACAAAAACCCAAGTTCAGATCCCCAGCACTCATGTTTAAAAGGAAAAAAAAATGCACTGGATTATATTGTAATCCCAGATTTGGGGAGGCAGACACAGGAGGATCCCTTGGGCTTTCTGGACAGCCAGTGCAGCTGAATTAAGCTCCAGGTTCAGCAAGAGACCCTGCCTCAAAAATAAACAAATAAATAAATAAAGCGGAAAAGCAATTGGAGAAGACATCTGACCTTGGACTCTGTCCTCCACAGGTACACACACATGCACCTGCAGACACACACACATGTGTACACACAAACAAGTATAAACTCATACACTCAAATAAAGAAACTGTAAAAATAAGGAAAGGTGCCTTTTAAAAAAAAATATTCTGGGCCGGGTTATAGGGGTTTCTCACCAGGCCTGACTTTGCGTATGGGTGATATGCTTACAGGACAAGCATTCTAGCGAATGAGTGATCTCTGCAGCTTGACACCCTCTTTATTTTGGGGAATAAACTATCAATCTGTGTGTGATAAGCAGTGCCCAGCCTGATCTCAACAGTAATAGACACCCAGTGTGTTCACTGCACATACACACCATATCTGGGTGCTACAGGCTGATACTCAAGTTCATTATCTCATTTAGTCTTGTGTCTACTCTATAATGGAGGCACCACGATCATTACAGATAAGAAAAGAGAGGATTAGGGAGGTGAACCCGATGGCAAATCTCTGATTATATACAGAGACAGGATTCAACTCCAGCTACAGGGAGGGGAGTGAGCCCAAAATGGTGACATTACCTACTGGGAAGGGGGCAGGGGAAACGGAGGGACACTGAGTTCATCGGCATCTGTAGCTTTAAATGGCTTTGGACTGACAGAGAGCATCCTGTGCTCAGGGCCATGATGATGACCGCCTGTGACCTCTCAGCCATCACCAAGCCCTGGGAGGTGCAAAGCAAGGTATGGATGCTTTCTGTCCTGGCAGGGAGGGGGCTTGGTTTGCTGACCACAGTTAATGAGGCTGAACCCTTTTAGCCCAACTCCACTCTCTTGGTCTCTTCAATGACAAATAGGAGTACCAGGGAAGGGGTGGGCTTCCCCTTTTGCTGAGGAAACACAAGTGAGTTGAGAATGGGGGTAGGAGGGTTTGGGTTCTGTATATGTGATTAGGTCCATCTGTTGCAGGTAGCTCTACTGGTGGCCACTGAATTCTGGGAGCAAGGTGACCTGGAGCGCACAGTGCTGCAACAGAATCCCATTGTGAGTAGAGAGGGGGTGTCTGTCAGCCAGTACAATTTCTTCCCTACCCAGAGACGTGATTAATGACATAGGGCTGTGTCCTTATCTTGGGATGATCTTTTACTAGCATAGTGGTTCTCTGAGACGGTACATGGTTCGTAGGCTGCGTTCAACCTCATTCCTTGAGAACAGAATGGGGACCAGAAATGCATGCACTAGCTACCATTACTCACCCGCCTGCAGTTGGAGGGCCTTGCTGTCAACATGTGGGTCCTTAGCGCCCTTAGCTAATTGGAGCTTGGCCAGTGGACACCAACTGATTGCTCTTGATACAGAGGTGTAGGGCCACTTACCCTGGCTCTGTTCTAGCCGCACAGAACCAGCTAGGGGAAGCCTATCTATCTGAGAACGTCTCTCACCACTGAGAGCTGATTTAACCGGGTCAGTCAGCTGGCTTCCGACAGTTAGGAACTGTCTCTAAAGGGTGGAGTTCAGAAGAAGGCCTGGGGAGGATGAGGAAAAAAGACAAAAACACTGATGGGACACAGACTGAACTCTGAGTGCCAAGTGTGTATGGGTCACCGTATCAGCTCTCAGCAGGAGTCCAGGGAGAGGGAAAGGCAGGTGGAACACGAAGAGTGTGGAAAGGAGCGCTAAGAACCCCAAGGACTTGTATTCTCTCCTCCGTCCTCTCTTCGCTTGCCTTGCCTTGTCTCAAGCAGATGTTTAGGACCAGGGCAAAAAGCAGCCACCTTCTTTGCCAAAATATCACTAAGAATGGCCTCTAGGTCACTTACTAATCTCCTCTGAAACCCCTTGAACTGTCATAATGTACATTGCTCTGGGCACCACCATCTTCTTTGTTTCTTTTAATATTTTACAATGCGGACTGAATAGTTAGTGATCTCTCTGTACCATTAGCCAGAGTCAACAATTAACAAAACTTGCCATTCTTGTTTTACCTATTCTGCCCAATGCTCCCCCCACCCCTTTCCATTGGACTGGAGTATTTTATGTGAATCCCAGACTCAGCCATTTCTTCCTAAACACTTTATCTCTAAGAGAGAAGATCTGATTACAGATTTAAAAAAAAAACAAACCCAACAACTACAACAAAACAAAAGCCATAGCCAAAGCCATCACCATTTCATCCTTACAACACCAAAAGCAATACTTTATCAGTGGCTCATTCCCAGTCTCTGCTCATTTTCTCTGATGGAGAAAAAGAATTCTGTTGATTTGTCCATTTCAGAATCCAGACAGTGTGGCTCCAACTCTGAAGCCTCATGGAAGCAGCAACAGGTTGCCCTAGCCTTCCTTTCTTCCTCCCCTCTCCTCTCTCTTCCTCCCCCTAACTCTCCCCTTCCTCCCTCCCTCCCTCCCCCCACCTCTTTCCACCTCCATATCATTGTTAAAGACAATGTTCTTTTGTAGAGCATTTCCCACACTCTGACTTGGTCACTTGTATTCAGTATGCTCATTAACACATTCCCCTATGTATTCTATATTTTCTCCAAATTGCTAGTCAAATCTGGAAGCTTGGTGAGTTTAGGATTTTATTTTATTTCTGAAATAGAGTCTCACACATCAAAGGTTGGCCTTTGACTCACTATGTGTCTAGTAGGATGACCTTGAATTTGTGATTACAGGCTTGTTCCACCATTCTTTTTTTGTTGTTGTTAGCAAAAATGTTTCTTAGATTGTGTGGATCCCTACTATTGCTCCATGTCATTAACTCTTTCTCTCCCATGACAGCCCATGATGGACAGAAACAAGGCAGATGAGCTCCCCAAGCTTCAAGTTGGTTTCATTGACTTTGTGTGCACCTTTGTCTATAAGGTAGGCTTCCTAGAGTCCAGTGGACAGCAGGGATAACGAACCCTGGCAAGCGTGTAGGACACTTTGTAGGAAAATTTTTACCTCCAGTGGCACTTGGTTCTCAGGACAGCTCTAGAGAGGGAGATGGTAGGTACTTTTGGCTGAAGCCTGGAGCTTGGTTCCTCCTACTTGCTCAATAAATATTCGCGAGACAAATGGCTAAGCATGCTTTTATGACACAATGTCATTTTTCTGTTGGCCACATTATGCACAAGGAGAGAGAGGTCAGAAAAGATAAGCATCTCTGGACCCACCTATGCAGCAGGACTGTAGCTGGGGCACCTAACACCCAGGCCAGGGCTTTCCACAGTATGAGCTGTGGTTCATACTTCCTTTATAAGGAAGAAGAACAAATGATGCCAGAGGGACCAAGTATCTCTCTTGTTGTACAGACCAAGTAGGGCCTTCTGGTCAACCAGATAGCATGGCTATGCTCACACTGCCAGCAGTAGTGTTATGAATGGGGATGCTGGACTTCATGCTACTGACTTAATCACAGCTACTCTTGGGTAGGTGCTGCTACTGCCCTACTATCTAGATGAAAGCGAGTTTTGGCAGTGACCGTCCCAAAGTCATATTGCTTCTAATAGAGCCTAGACCAGAACTTAGGCATCTCTGGGCACAGCAGACCTTGACTGGTCCCTGCTGCAATGGACCTTCCTCAGCTCAGCAAGCCTACTTTACCAATCTGTAACCCATTCTCTCACCTACAAACGCAGCAGTGATGAGACATCCCTCACAGGGTGGGGTGTGGAGGGACTTACAAGACCCAAGGAAGTAAATTGCCCCACAGATTGCAGTGTGCTGTGCCCAAGACATTATTCAACCCCTAGAGTTGCAGGAGTCTGTATGAATCATCTCAATAACCCAGTTCCACTCAGTGGATATTTATGAAGTATTTGTGTGTTCCAGACCTTGGTTCTGCTAAGCCAAAACCAACCAAGGGGACGAGGCAGTCAGCGTTCCTCTAGGTGTCATCCTCTGGAAAAGGCAGAGAGAGGGAATCAATATAAGAAAGTGGGAGTTGATTAGAGAAGACTTTGGGGACATCCAATGGGGACTCGGTTTACCTAGGGGAGTTAGAAAAGATTCCCTGAGGAAGCGTTAGGGAAGTAGGAAGCTCAAGGAAAAGGGGAAGGATAGAGTGTTCCAGGAAGAGAACAGTTGCAGAAAGTCACACAGATGGGAGGAAACACTCATGAAGTGAGACTTGGGGTTCCTGAACGGCGAAATGATGGAGATGAGTGAATGGCACACAAAGACTTACATTTCACCCTGAAGGAATGGCCATGAGGAAGGCTTCAAACAGGGGAAGTTTGTGCCCTAGTGTCAGTAGGTATGAGGGGCAGAATGCACCCCACCTTGAGCCAGGGTCCTAGAGCAATGCCCCTGCTTTATAGTCTTGTTCTCTCTCTGTCTCTCACTTCCTCCGTCCCTTGCACTGTCCCTCCCACATGTCTCCTCCCCAGGAGTTCTCCCGTTTTCATGAGGAAATTACACCCATGCTGGATGGGATAACCAACAACCGCAAGGAATGGAAGGCACTGGCTGATGAGTATGAGGCCAAGATGAAGGTGCTGGAGGAGGAGAAGCAGAAGCAGGAGGCGGCCAAGCAAGGTGTGCAGAAGAGGCAAGGTGGAGTCTCAGTCAGGCACAGAGTCAGCGTGCAGCCCATCTGGGCCTGGACTGTTGCCTCCATTCTGTGTGGGAGGGTGCTGAGGCTGCGGGAGGCAAAGTATGACAGTCAAATCACACGGTCAGATGCATGGTAGAATCTGGTCCCTAGACAGAGGCTGAGGGATGCTAGGATCCCACAGTTGAATGTAAGGTAGACTCTGATTCTAAAACTGCAGGCATTTTTTGCCTAGAATTTTCAGTTAGAAGAAATTTTAAAAGCTGACATTACAGCTACTTGTTTATTTGAATCCTAGCTTTGCCACCATGAGGTTTGGCTTGTATATTACTAGTGAAATACGGCTGAGCATAGGGACGTATGCTTGTAATCCCAGCAGAAACAAGAGACCTCGCCTCAGTAGGTGGAACGGAAGAACTGACTCCCGAAAGTGGTCCTCCACATGGGCTGTGGCATGTGTGCCCTCCAACTAGTAAATGCAACCAGAGGGAGGGAGACATAGAGCGACAGCCAGAGCTGTGTGCCGGAAGAGAAGTTAGTCAGGGTGGAGCAGAGACATCAAGAAACCAGAGCATACAACCCTAGCTTCAAATGGAACTTGTCTGTCCCTGCTCCCCTCACAAGGCACCATTTCCCCCTCCCTGGGCTTGCCATTTCTTTGTCTGTGTGCTCTACTTCCTCATAGGACTTGGCTTCTTGTCCCTGTCACACGATGTCTGATTGCCTGAGCACATAAAGACACTGTCAGTCCCAAGTTCTTCTATGGGTAGGCTGGGGGTGATTTAAAAAGAACAGTTTCAAAGATTGGGGACACCCTTGCTCTCTCTCCAGGGTGTCTTATATAACACTGCCCTCATGGGTGGGTTTACCTATTGCAAACACTGTGTTTGTGTAAAAACTACAGTTTTTTTTTCTTTTTAAAAACAGCAGGCCTGGGAATTCATCATGTTGACCCCAAAATCTTTTATGAGTTTTGTTCTTGTTCTCTGGTTTTGTTTGAGACAAGGTCTCACACTATAGCCCAGCCTGGAACTTTCTGTGTAAACCAGTTTGTCAGTTGAATTTAGGGCAATGTTCTTGCCTCTGCCTCCCTCTGCCTCCTCTGCTGGAATTAAAGGTGTGGTCTACCACACCCAGTACAATTAGTGTCTTACAGGGTTGTGACCATAGGGGGACATTGATTCAAGGAAACAGACTCTAAATGAATGAATATTAAGCAAGTGCTTTGTCCCTGAACTATGTCTCTAGCTCAGGAACTTGTCCTTAAAAATATGAATTTTCTGTCCACATTTTAAAGTTGGGATACCCCAGATGTAAACGAAACAAAACAAAAACAGATTGCCAACTTATCTTTTAAAAAAGTTCAGATCTGGCCACACTAATAGACACGTCTCCATGATAGTGGCTGAAACTAAATGGTAACTTCTCTCTTGGTGTTCTCTCCCCCATGTCAGTTCCCACAGTGTCCTGTGTCCTGTGTCACACAGGCATCCGAGCCATGGTTGCCATTATTCACCTTGTGCGACTTCTCAGTGGGGAAGCACTTCTGGTTTCCCTGCTTCTCCTGGCCCCACCCCCACCCCCACAGTCTGCTTTCTGCTCATGCCAAGCCTTGAGCTTCATCCAAACAGATCAAAGATGAGTTTGCTGCAGCTCCCTCTGACCTGCCTTGTGCTTTCCTGTCCTTCACAGCTGCTTCCGGGAACCAGACAGGAGGAAACCCTAACCCAGGGGGCGCACCTACATCCAAGTCCTGTTGTATCCAGTAGCTGATGGCATGGCTGGCAGGTGGCACAACCCCCAAGCAGGAAGAGATCGGCCAGGCCAGTGGAAAGCCATATATCTTCTTGGAAAGTTAAAGAATCAGGACTTGAGAACTGATGGGAAATACAGCAGGCATCTATATCATCAAGAGGTTTTAGACATTGTTTTTGTTGCTGTTTCGTTTTTTGTTTTGTTTTGTTTTAGACAGGGACTTGCTGTGGAACCCTAGTGGTCCTGGAACTTGCTCTGTAGATCAGGCTGGCTTTGAACTCACAGAGATCAACCTGCCTCTGCCTCCTAGTGCTGGAATTAAAGGCATGTACCACCATGCCTGGTTTAGAGATTGGGTTTAATCTTGAAATGTCTATTGAAATTTCCCCTCTCCCTTCTTCCTTTCTTCCTGGATCCCACCATGTAGCCCAGGCTTGCTTTAAACTCTCAGGCTTCCTACCCACGACTTAGCTGAAATATTAAAGGTAATTTCCACACATATAATTCCACTCTTCTATAGTCTTTAGAGGAGTTATGGTTTTTTTTTTGTTTTTTGTTTTTTTTTAGATAGGGTTTCTCTGTAGCTTTGGAGCCTGTCCTGGAACTAGCTCTTATAGACCAGGCTAGCCTTGAACTCACAGAGATCTGCCTGCCTCTTCCTCCCAAGTGTTGGGATTAAAGACACGTGTCACCACTGCCTGGCTGGAGTTATGCATCTTTAAAGGTCCCACATAATCCCAGCACTAAGGAAAGAGGTGGGAAAAGCAGGAGTTTAAGAGGTCCTGGTCTAGACAGTTAGACCCTGTCTCAAGGAGAAAGTTATATATCCGTAAAGGGACAGAACATTTTTCTAACAACACTGTCACATGGAGAAGATGAAGGTTTCATACTGGCTGTGGAATATATCCTGATGAGATGCAAATGGAGGAGTGGGGGCTTTAGCAGACAGCTCCTCCAAGGCTTTCTGTAGTTGCAGGATATTCTGCATTTCTCAAGAGAACCTATGTCTGAGGTAGAAAAGCCTGGCCATTTTGCCCAGCATGGGTCAACTGTGCAAAGCCATTCTAGCTCCAGGCCCCTATGCCCTTGCGAGCCTTCATCACTGCTAATACATAGAGATCAATTTAGAGTCTGTTTCCTTGAATCAATGCCCCCCTAATGGTCACAACCCTGTAAGACACTAATTGTACTGGGTGTGGTGGACCACACCTTTAATTCCAGCACTCGGGAGGCAGAGGCAAGAACATTGCCCTAAATTCAATGGACAGACTGGTTTACACAGAAAGTTCCAGGCTGGTCTACAGTGTGAGACCTTGTCTCAAACAAAACCAAAGAAGAAGGATAAAACTCATAAAAGAGTTTGGGGGTCAACTTGATGACTTAGCAGGTAAAGGCTCCTCCTCCTAGGCCTGATGACCCGAGTTCTGTCCTAGGACCTACTTTCACATGCACACACACGAGCACACATGCTACATACATAACAGAAAATAAAGCAATGGTGTGCTTCAGCTTAATCCAATTTTCATATATTGAATTTAGTTGTCCTGTTTCTTTTTGCTTGCTTTCTTTTACTTAATATCTACTTTTTAGGGGGCTGGAGAGATGGCTTAGCGGTTAAGAGCATTGCCTGCTTTTCCAAAGGTCCTGAGTTCAATTCCCAGCAACCACATGGTGGCTCACAACCATCTGTAATGAGGTCTGGTGCCCTCTTCTGGCCTGCAGGCATACATATAGACAGAATATTGTATACATAATAAATAAATATTTTTTAAAAATCTACTTTTTATTCTTGAATTTTCCATTGATTTTGGTTGTCGATCTTCTGTTCAATAGGCCCTCTTGACTTAAAAACAGATAAAACCTAAGTATACCAGCAATGCCTGGCAGAGTTAGCATCCACACAGTTGAAACTGATAAAATCAGCAAAAGATCCCAAAAGTTGTCCATCCACCAACAAGTACAGACGGCTGTCAAAAATATCTGCCATCCGTGGCTCACACTGAAACGTTGTCTCTATTGTTTCCCCGCCCCAGCTTTTAAAAGCTCTAACAGACAAAGGCCAAAATGAAGGCTCAGAGAGAAGCCTTGCTCTACCCAGAGGCTATGAGATTAGCTGGGCTAGTCAACACCTGCACTGAGTGCAGGCACAGGCAGCTGGTGTAACCTGTCAGCACCCATTTCTTTCCCTTTTATTAGTGACTTGCTGCAAAGACAGGGTCACTGGCCCCTATTCTGTTAATCTTTTCTCCCCTCTGGGGTGGCACACAACACCCGCCTGCCTTCCATCAAACATGTCTTCCTCCCCAACTGGGGGCTGGTTCTGCAGAAGCTTATATTAAAGCAGCTGTCTCAAGGAGAAGGAAGTGCATAGCTCCTGTCACACTGTTTATGGACCACAAGCCTACTCTAATGGCCCTTTTTAAAGAAAGCAGGAAACTGAAGGCCAGAGAGTGGAGGAGTCTGGTTCAAGTTCCAGTCCAGGTCCCTGGCCTTCTTCCAGAAGTTGTTCAAGATCAGAGAACGCTGCCTGTGGCACACACTGCCTGTGGCACACACAGCCTGTGGCACACACTGCCTGTGGCACACACAGCCTGTGGCACACACTGCCTGTGGCACACACTGCCTGTGGCACACACTGCCCGTGGCACACACAGCCTGTGGCACACACTGCCTGTGGCACACACTGCCTGTGGCACACACAGCCTGTGACTTCCACTGCTGATCTCTCTGGGCCTCGGGAGCACACGTTCAGGCTGTGTCACGGCGGGATGTGCCTGGACTCCGATCTTTTAAGCTTAAGCTGTGTTTTCAGCTCTGTTGTAAGTGGCATTAAGGACACTGTTTTTCCAGCGGAGGCTTGTCCCTAAGCATGCTGTGTTTATCACTAGGTGGCAAGGAGAAGAGCGACGTCTCTACTGGAAGAGAAGTTGCCCTGGAACACACAGGGTCAGTCCTGTTGGACTTGACTTTTTTAGGTTACTCCAAATTTCATGTTCCAGTATGGAAGCAGTTTTACAAAGTTTTTATAGTGTTACAGAACAGAGTCCTAAGTCAAGGCAAGTTTAAAACACATCAGAGAATCCGGTACAACAAGATGAGGGCATCTTTTCTACAGGCCAAAATGGCGTCAGACGGCATTCTTGGCTTTAGGGCTACTGGATGCTAGTATTTTCCTAAGTTAATAGATACTAAAAGGACTTGATTTTTATCCCTATATCTGATGAGGTTTGAGAGCAGCCTTTGGCTGGGACCCAGTATGGTTCTAACTATACTCCTACTAGTCCCAAGGATGAGGCAGGAGGATTATAAATTTGAGGTCAACTTGAGCTACACAGTGAGTTCTGAACTCGGCTGGGCAACTTAGTGAGACTCGGTCTCAAGGGGAAAATAAGAAGATATAGCGGTCTAACACCATGGTACCAACACACAAGACCTTGGATTCAATTCCCAGCATAAAGCCAACCAACCAAACAAACAAACAAAAAAGCCCAAACCCAACATTGGCCAGGACTTTTTCTGAGGCAAGATTGGATCTGGATTCTCTCCTTCACTTGGTGAATAGAGTGTTGTTGTCCCCCATCGTCCCCCCAACCCATCGTCCTCTCCCCCTCCCCTACAATGAGTTCACAGGACCAATAAAGAAAGACACCCCTGGGCAGGACTGTGGGTGGTGTTTTTTAATTCCCATAGTGTATTTGTTCAGTTTATATATAAGCAGATCACGTCACTATTTACAGTACATGAGCATAGAGATTCTACAGTCTTTTGTGATGTAAACAATAGCTCCCAGCAGGGGCCGAGAAAAGAAACCAGTTCTGAAGTATTTACAGACGTTAAAATAGAACTTTATAGTCACAGAATAATAATACGTAGAGCAATTTGGTTAAATTATCTACGAAACTATAGACTCTGACAATGTACAAAGACAGGAAAACAGTTTCTCATTTAGAAGGTAAGACAGATAAATCACACCGGAAATAAAATAGGGACAATGACAACCACAATAATTAAGAGCAAAGAAGTCTTCTTCCTCGCCACTCACGGATAAAGTACTTATATAAATAAGGACACAACCCAACAAAATGGGAAAAAAATATATAAAAATCTTCTACCAATTAAAAAAAATAGCAAAACTAAAAACTCGATTTTCAATCATTAGCAGTGTCCTTTAAAAAATTAAATTTTAGCTTCTATTATAAATAATAAAGCAGATGTGTCCCTCTGTATAGATGAAATTCTTGCACCTTTCTCAAGAAATGCATCAATGTAACACTCACGCACACACACACACACACACACGCACGCACACATGCACACACACCCACAAACACAACCTTACATTCACATACCCCAGGCTACAGTTACCTTGTTAAGCTCCCTAATACATAATGCCCCCTACAGTAGAACCCTGGGTGTGACAAAACCTCTCAAGTTTAGCCATTCCCTGGTTTGACCCTGTCACAGAGCCAGGGAAAGCCCTGGCTCCCTATTGCTCAAAATTCTTTAGGCTGCTGGTCACGCTAGGTCACACTAAGAGAAAAGGGTTTTGAGTCCAAGATTTGGAACTGTGGGGAGGGAGCACAGGAACTACCTTGCCCAGTCGATTAAGGCTAGCTACTGACTGCATCTCCTGACTCGGACTTGGGAGCTAGGGAGTCTGTTTTGTCTTCAACCTCGGCAGCTGCTTCTCATAGAAGCGTGTAATCAGGCCTGTGCTAACAGGACTCAGGAGCCAAGGAGGCAAGCGGGAATCTCTGTAATTGACGGCACTGCGGACTGTTGGAGGGTCATCTTCCCCAGCAACCACCTGGAAACCCAAGCGTTCCACTGCCCTGTCCCATGTACTCCCCAGATCATGCTCCCCATGAGATCTCCAACCTGTTTCAATTGGAATCAGAACACCCCTTCAGAAACCAAGGTGGGAATAATTTATGACTTATTCTTCCTAACACAAAAACATCTGACAAGATTTTACAATACAAAATACAAAAAAATTAAAACAAAAACAAGAACAACAATGACAACAAAAAAACCTGTTTGGCTAATTCAGTGGACCATATCAAAGGTCATGGCCAGGGCCCCTTCTCCCCCAATCCTCCTCCCAATTTCTTTGCTTGTCCCAAAGGTACCATGTACGCTACCTAGCAGAGGTTCACTTAACAAGGTTGGCAGCTTGGCTGCCAGTATTGCAGTTAGAGTAAACCACTCTGGACACTTGGATGCAGGGCTCAACCCTATCTCCTCTACCACAGGATAACCAGTGCATTTCCGCACTGTATAGGCATCTAGGTAGTTGCTGATGTTCCCGAGTTGGTGCTGAACAAATAAGACCACTCATTTGTATCACTGTGTTTCATTGCCAAGCTAATGTTGGCTGCCATGGTGACTGATCAAAAGACCCTAATTTTGCCTTCCATCTTGGTGGCCAGTGGACACCAGTCTTTGACCACTAGACTGGTGACCACACATTGATAAGGCAAAGTGCTGGCTAATCCCCTCCACAAGGACACTACCCAAGGCCAGCGAAAGGGAGCAAGGAGGCTTGCTGAGGCTTCCTTGGAGAATCCTTTGACAAAAAACAAAATATGGCACAGAGGGGTTGGAGCCACATGAATACCTTTCAGAGGAGCTGTTGTATAGTAGAGACAGATCGTCTGCAAACATCACATGTGGCAAGCCCCTCCATTTGGGTATCTGGATATCCGTACTCCTTCTGATGTGCAAGGCATTCTGATGAAATGGCTTCGTAAAGATCTGTCTCCCCAAATCCCAAAGGCTTGGTCACTGCTGCTATACCATTAAAGATTCAAAAAACAAAAGCTGCCCTAAACATATGCAGTGTGATCCATGCCTCCTGTTGCCCCATGTGTTTTTACAATCACTTGAAAGCAATGTGTGAAAACTGTCTAAGCTGAGCTGTTTGGGGAAACAAGTGTATTGCTAGTATTGTCTGCAAGCAAGCTAGAGACGGCCAAGTGGTCACAACATTCAGATTAAAAGCTGTTCGGTGGGGATGATGACAAGGCTAACACAAGACCGGAAATTGTCAACGAGCCCGATGAGGGGTTAATTTCTTACCATCCCCACAAGGAACTATGGCTTGGGTCTGTCCTGGCAAGCTAGCCTCTTCATGTTAGGCACCTCAGCCAGGACTGTGTGGATCTCATCCTGTTGGAGGCTGACGACCTTGTGGAAAGTGCTTCACCCCTGCCCCCGATACATACCCTGAGCTAGCCAGAGAGTGGAACTCCGGGCTCCCCTGCTCCAGGATGAGAATGCTGTTATCACTGGATAGTTTCATTTGCTAGCTCAGGGAACAGGGGCCAAAGGTCAGACAGCAAGTAAGAAACTTAGAGTGAAATGACTGTGCCACAAAGTGTTGCAATTGGCTAGGCTGCTTTTTTTGTCTTTACAAAAGTGGGTACCAAGATATAAACCCATATCATTCTGTTTCTCGGGCTTCCATTGAAGAGGACAGCCAAGGACTGACTAGGTGCAGACTCTCTCAAAGCTACTGCCTTGAAAGATGCCCGTTTTCTTCCTCACACTGGCCCCCGTCCCTATCCCCTCACCCAGCCTTTAGGTCAGCACCTCACATAGATAAAGGATACACATATTTGCCAGGGGAGAATGTGGAACAAGGCTGAAGTGTCAGGTTTCTGAAAGTGCTTTTATTAACTAGTGCAAGTGTCTGACTAGCTACTTTCCGGACGTCCCAGCTTCGGCAGCTAGTGACTAGCTACTTCCTGGACGTCCCGGCGTTCTGCAGCTAGTGTCAGGGGTACCCCGCCCCACACTCCCATCTGTTCTAGGTCAAGGCCATTTCTCTACGTTTTTATCCCAGGCTCTCCCTGCGCTTACCCTGTATCCCCAGACTCTTCAAACAGCCCTGGAGCTCGTCTGAGTGCAAAACCCTCAGGGATTTGGAGAGTAGCATCGACATATTGCACATAAGTACTGGTTAGTTTCCTTCTGCCCCAGTGGGAAGGATGAAGGCATCCCTTTTTCTTTGGCTAATGACAGCAACAGGTTCACTCTGTTTATGACTACACACCCAATCCCTTTCCACACGTGACACTGGGATATGGCTTTCTCAAGCTGATCTCAATCGCTGAAGAGCAAATGTCAAAAAAAGAAAAATACTTTTGACCTCAGCGAATCATATCACACACCCTCTAGGGTGACCCGGGTTCGAGAGGTGCCCTGCTTCTGCAGCAGCAGGGTCAGCTGACAGGCGAACTGAACCCAAGGACTGGGACAGACCCAGACTACAGCTGGACACGCATGTGCATGCCAAAAGAGTTGTCTGCACTTTCTCTCCATTTACTACCTGCACAGTGGCCTCAGCTGGCCTGTCACATCTTCCCCCAAAACACTGACCTCTAAGGCTTGAGGTCACAAGACACATCTTACTGCACATCTTCCCACATTAGGATTTGAGGGTCAAGTCTTTGCGGCTGGCATGGAGCGCTCCTCCCGCCCCTGGAGGCTTGCTATCCATCAGTTGATACAAGATCAACAGATAAACACAAGCATAGGATGGGCACTTCCTGACTCAAAGCATTTTTCTAGTGGGGGCCACAATGCATGTCAGGGGGATGGGAGTAGGGACCTTAGCTGCATTCCTACTTCTCACATCACCTGTTTGATGCATTCTTCTTCAGTAACCAGAGTGGTGCCCCACCCCCACCCCAGAGGACTGTGGTTCAGCCTTGTACTGACCGAGGAAGGAGATGGAAGAATTCCACTTAGCGGTTGAATTGGACATTTCTAGAAAAGTACCAGCACAGCACAGAGATGACACGGAGCCTGCCCACGCCAGGCGGCTGCCAACACAGTCTACATGAAGCTGTCTGGCGATCACACATAAACATCATTGAGACACATTAGGACAGCTACAATGAGATGGTTGCCAGTAAGTAGCAGCTGCTCCCTCTGGGTTCCTCCTTGATTCGATGGGAAAGAGACCAAGATGGTCTCATGGTCTTGGAGGGGGCCTGACCATCTCCTTGGTAAATTATATGCAGCACCGAGTGAATCTTCCAGAGAGAGATCATCTACAGGACTGGTCATTTGCAGAGCTGGGAGCCTGTTTTTATGAGAGGGTGAGCCAAGAATACTAGAAACTCTTGGTGGGCCTCAACTCTCAGCATTGACCTGTGGTATACTGGGCATCAGTGCCAGGTTCAAGGCTCTGCTCTGCTCTAGAGCCAACATCTAAGTGACTTTGAGGGAACTGACTGAGCAGCTCAGTTAACCCTGGCTGGGGAAAGTGAGACTTAACTGTTTGCTAAGAATTTGTTCTTTTACCCCAGCAACTAACAGCTGGCTCGGTCTAACTGGGGAAGCAAAATAGGAAAAGCCCAGGGTTTTCTGGACAACTCCTACACTCTGAAGCCCAGAAAGAAGGGACTCAAAAAAATCACAAGAGAAGTTCTTGGTGGGGTCAGAATTCAAAAGGCTCTTCAGATTAAATCTAGTCCCTCTTTTATCAGGCGGTTTCAGTAAACACTTGTTTCCCCCCGTTTTAGTAGATCCAACTGAAGAACTTTAATTTGGTTCCATCCTATACCCATTTTCCACGTGCCCACCATAGGCTAGGCAATGAACAACTCTAAAGCAATGTGGAATGTTTGGGTCTATGCTGTGAAAAGTTCCTTTTTGTATCTATCCTTAGGAGCCACACCTTCTCCAGTTATATTCCTGTTTGCTATTCCTTCCCCTCTCTATACTCTTGTGTTTTGCAACAGTATTGAGAAGTCTTCTGCCAAGTAATGGCTTCAAGGGCATATCTCTCCTCAGGGATCAAGTTATGACAAGGATGGGTCAGCATAAAAACCAGCCAGCATATGGCTCTACAATGGTAGTTTCCCAAAAACTACCACTAGATCAGGATATCAGATAAATTAAACATCAACCAATTGGTAATGCCTGACCAGAGAGAGCAGTGTTGAAGATTCTAATTGCACAACCAGGCTAAACAAAAAAATTAGTGTTATGATCAATTAAGTATGTCTACATCGACCAAGGATGTGGGAGTCACGACTGTGACTAACTGTCTAAGCAGAAGCTACGACATCTGCTGTCTTAATTGTGCCCCTCAGTCTGTTTCACAGAAATGGAAACTGGGGTTTAGGGAGGCCAACAGATTTGACACCCAGATCTTGTTTCCCTATTTCTGCTAAAGCTAGTCTCTTCCAGCCTTATAACTATGGGTGGAGAGTTCTCCCAACACCAAGTATAAGATCAGGGTTCACACTGGGCGGTGGTGGCGCACGCCTTTAATCCCAGCATTCGGGAGGCAGAGGCAGGTGGATCTCTGTGAGTTCGAGACCAGCCTGGTCTACAAGAGCTAGTTCCACGACAGGCCCAAAGCTACAGGGAAACCCTGTCTCCAAAAACAAAAACAAAAAACAAAACAAAACAAAAAAAAGATCAGGGTTCATTTTCTTTACTGAGGTATTTGAAAATTAAAAAAAAAAATCAACCACAAATTCTCAAAGGAATGAGCCTGGCATTAGCAGCAGATTAATTTAGTTTGGTTAGTTTGATGAGTTATTTACCTTCAAACTTTCTTATTTGGCAGAACATTGGGAGGGGGGTGAAATGAAAGAAAGAAAATGTCACAAGACCAAGGAGGAACTGATCAATATATAATGAAGTATTAGAATGGATACTCTGCCTAGCTGGTTCTCCCTCATGAAGGGCCCCTAGGAGCCCAGAGGATGTCACACTGGATATGACTTTGACAGTAGTCAAGAATGGTTTGAAGAGGAGCCCACCATGAATGCTTCATGGGAGTGCCTTGCCCGCCCCCCAACTCTGTACCTTTACAGAGGAGGGACAGTAAGGACAAGTCTGTGTGCCACTTGTAGGTGTCTCAAAGCCTTGAGGGGCATCCACAGGCAGGCAAGTCACAGGACACTGAGGACCCAAAGCTGAGGGACACCTGAGCCTGTGCTGAATGAACCTTGAATTTGCCTTAATGCTGGGGAGTCAACTGTTGACCTAATTCTCAAATAAGCTGCAAGGCTTCTAGCCTATTGCTCAACCCAGCTAACTCCACTCTTCCAGTCTCCGACTTTTGCATTTTTATGCTAACTGCTGCAGGAGGCTGGAGCCCGGAGTCAGGAGGCTTGGTGTGGGTCACTGCTCTGCATGCTCCCTGGCCATGAGACCCTGGGCAAGATACTTCCCCTCACAGGGCACTGTCCTCTCTCCCTGTGGAATGGGTCTAATGCAGCTTGTTCCACCTTCCTTACAGGCACTCATGGCTCTGAGCTCTCCAAGTGTGAGTTGGACAGGGAAAAGGGATTCTCATCACAACTTGAGTGGAACTCACTCAAAATAAATATACTAGGGCTTGGTAGAGGATACCTGGATACCTCTCTCCACTCTTCCTTCTTGTGACTGCAAGCCAATTTTTCCTGGGGACGTAGTAGCCACCCAGCACCTCCAGGACTACATGACCAGGGGAGCAGCGCAGCTCAGTAGCAAACACCTCATGACAGTGCATAGTTAAACAATCAAGGAAGCAATACGATAACCCCAGGCACAGTATATCTGAGCCATAAATACATTTGTTTTAAGGAGATACTTTTTTTTCTTCAATTAAAAATGAGTTTCTAATCCTGATTCTATTCACAAGTAACAATTTCATCATCACACGCTACAGACAGAAGATGTTATGGGGGACATAGCTCAAGTCTACAGAAGGAAGTCAGTCGGGGGGGAGGGGCAGAGGATGACTGACAGCACTTGGAGGTGCACCCAGGATGATCCGCTGGAAGCGAGGGCACTAATGTGGCAGTGGAACATCAACGCCATGGAAACTCACGGACGGAAGCAGCTTTGTTCAATGTAAACATTGATTTGTTTTTAAAAGGAAACAACAGCAGATTCAAGTCTCTCTCTCTCTCTCACGTGTGTTCTCTCACGCTCGCTCATTGGCTCGCTCTCCTTCTCATATACTTTTCTTTGAAAACGTAAACATATTGGAAGGGCCTTGTCTGAGGTATTGAGGTATTCCTCGAAGGTTAAGGCTGATATCAATGCAGGCTCTGCTGGGCCTCTTTCAGTAAGCTGTCAAAATCCATGGCTTCATACTTGCTTTTCCCAGATGAGGGAAGGGCCTCTTCTGATGTGGGATCTGTGGGTCGGTGAGAGGTAAGGGCGGTGAGAAACTCAGTCCCAACCAGCAAACCTGCCACTGAGGGTGGGCCTCACAGAGCTGGATGGCCAGGGTGTCACAGTGCCGGAATGGGTTCTACCACGGTATCAACTCTCTTTCTTCCATGTTGACAAGATCTCATGGCTTCAGTAGCCCTGTTGTAGAGCAATGGGTCCCTGAACAGAACACCCTACAACTTGTTTCCAGCCAACTTCTTAGAAATGGACTTTCCCCAACACCCTCCAACAACTAGTAACACTGTGAGTTCTCAGTCCCAGCTAGCAACACTGTCACTACTCTGTCCCACCAACTAGTAATGTGATTAGTAACACGATACGATACAGTGTCGCTAGTCAGTCACAGAAGAATGCTAATAAACCTATCTCATGCAGATGAGGAAACAGTCTCATAATGGACTGTAGTCAGGTGCAGTGCCGCCTGACCTGGGACCCACCCAGCTCTCCTGATACTCAGTGCTGTATCTTGAAGGCTACCATGGACTCTCTTCTACAAGTAATTCTTTCACAGGTCATGTTTCTTTGGATTTCACCAACTTGTACACAAACAGCAAGGGCATGATGATGGTGCAGACACACTGTCACCTATTAATGGAAAAGTTGCTGCCTGTTAAAGAGTCACCATGGAGTGACTGTAAAAAGGTAGGACAGCCATGGTGCTGCTGAGCGGCTGAGAGCAATGACTGCACCTTCCTGTCAGAGCAGGAAGGTGACCGTGTAACCACTCACAGGACCAGAGGCCAGAACAAAAGCAAGATGGCAACCACAAAGCGACTGTGGAGTAACAGCAGGCAGGAGCTTGACTTAGGGCCATGTCCAGAGGGGCTTTCAGTCTAGGTCTCATTAAAGGAAGGCACTGCGCCTCATGTTCTGGGACTCGCTAGAATATAGTTAGGATTTGCTCTCTTACCATAGTCAGTGTATCTGGGCCAGCGGAAGTGCCGGAGCCCTCCGTAGCTCAGGTGGAAGGAGGGCTCATTGCGCTTCCTCAGGGTTGCGCCATTCCTCAGGGACAAGGCAGCATGCTCTGAACACCGGAAGGTGATGACGCCGTGCTTCTCGCCCCTGGAAGAAGACAGGGTAAGAGAGGGCAGACTGGTGGACATCAAAAGAGCACGTATCACAGGATGAGGAGAGAAAACCATGCTTTTCTCATCGATGAGGGACAATGGCATTTGACAGGCCAGCCTCTGCAACGTGATGACAGCAGGATCAGTTGGACTGCTGAATGTTTGACAGTTGCTGGATACCATGTATTGTCGCACATTCAGATGACTGTGTGAGGGGGTGTTGCCATGCCTACTTCCCCCAGGGAACATAGGCTCTGTGGAGTTCAGGGTTCCACCCAATGGCATGTAGTTCAGCAGGGACTCTCACAGACCTCCTGATCATGAAGTTGATGCTCTTAACACTCCCCAACCCCCTTCACCACTCCCCTGCTTCTGCTAAGCCTCCTCCCCATCTATTCCACTCTGCCATCCTCCAGATGTGGTTCTCAACTTTCCTAATGCTGCGACCCTTTAATACAGTTCCTCATGTCATGGCCCTAGAATTATATATGTGACCATAAAATTATTTTAATTGCAACTTTATAACTATAATTTTGATACTGTTATGAATCATAATGTAAATATCTGATATGCAGGATATTTGATATGTGACCCCTGTGAAAAGGTCATTGACCCCAAAAGGGTTGTGACCCCACAGGTTGAGAATCATTATTCTAGCCCCTTTAAAGACAGCTTCAGCCTTCATTTCCTTGACTGCCAACTTGTCCTTCACTTTACCTAATATTGTTGCTGCTTTGGACCCATCTTAACTGGTACGGATGGCACCTGTTAGTTTGCCTGCCCAGCATCCACTCCCTACCTCTTTAGAGAGAGAGAGAGAGAGAGAGAGAGAGAGAGAGAGAGAGAGAGAGAGAATCAAGTCACATGACAGTACTTTCCTGAACGCAGTGATTTGTTCAAGGATGAACCTAACACCCAAAGCTAAATCCCAGAGGCCTATCCCAGGTGTCTGCTGGAACAGTGGGAGTGACTTCTGCTCCCCAGGTGCTGCTAAGAGGTGAACTTAAAGTTCTAGAAGCAACCAAAGAGTAAGGCTGCCTAGGGAGGATTCGAGGCAAGGCAAACCACCAGCCAGCAATGCGCTGGTAGTTCAGTTCGACCAAGCAGCCAAGGGTCCTCTGACACCCAACCTCCCCGAGCCCCTATGACTCAGGGTAGGCCAACAAGGGGAGAGTCCTAACACGCATCTATAGGAATCATCAGTACTAACGCTTGGCTCCATCAGGGCCAAACTTAAACCCTTCTGCTTCTATGAATGTCTGTCCAGACTCCTGTGGAAGAACGCTTAAAAGAAATCCCACACTAGCTCAGAATTGAAAAAATAGATGGTTATTTATTTAGGGGTAAATTCACAAATCAGAATTCTCTGCTTGAACAGAGAACAGAAACCGAATCCAGCAACTGGAAAGTGAGATGATGCATGCTCTACATTGGCTTATATAGTATAAGAGGCCACGCCCCAGTGAGTGGGTAACCACTGGCTGTAAGACCTCCTACAGCAGACTCCCCTTAAGGAATCTATTCACTTTAATAATCCTAACAAACTGAGGTTTTCTTTGGAGATTGCTTTGTTTTTCTGTTATGTCTGCATGAAATCACGAAAACTGCATAAAACTTTGCAAACTTCTGTTTGTTCAGTGACTCAAAAAAAGTGGTCAAAATACATAAGCTACCATCTTAACTGGACAGTTGTCTATTAAGTAGACAGACATTGTTGTACCATGAGTCTCTAGAAAAACGTTCAGTTTGCTTTGTTTTTCTGAGCTAGACCTTACTATATAACCCAGGCTAGGCTTGAGCCCTCAAATTCTCAGTCTTCATCCTTCCAGCTTCCCAGGGCTGGAACTGCAAGTGTGTATTGCCATACCTGGTGTGATTTACAGAAAATAGCCCATCTTCTAAATAGTAAACCTATAACCATTTAATTGTATCTCCATTTTACCCCTGAACCTCCAGCAGCAATCATTTCACATTCTGTTTCTAGTAAGCACATAAGTGTAAACATAGCAGCATTGGTTTTCTTCTGACTAGCCCATTACCTTATCATCCTGTCTTTAATGGATATCCACACATATGTGAAGCATGTTTTGCTTAGGAGTGCATAATAGTCCATTATGCACACATACTTCATTTGGATTATTCTCATCTCTCTGCTGTTGTAAGCTATGAACATGGGTGACCTATCTCTTTGTAATCCTGTTTGCAATTCTTTTAAATATATTACTATATACCCATACGTAGAACTGCTAGATCACATAACAGTTCTACACTTATTCTAAAACATTTTTATAATGTTTTCCAGTATTAGTGATTCCACTTTATATTCCTCTAATACCTTACTTGGTGTGATTTAAATAGGGATAACCCCCATAAACTTATGCATTTGAATGCTTGATTCATAACAAGTGGTACTATTATAAGGTATGGCCTTGTTGGAGAAAGTGTGTCACTGTGGACGTAGGGTTTGAGGTCTTATAAGCTCAAATCTGGCTAGTATAACACACTTTTCCCTCCTACTGACTGGATCAATATGTAGGACTCTCAGCTCCTTCTCCAGCACCACATCTGCCTGCACACTGCCATGTCCTGCCATGAAACCTCTGAAATTGCAAGCCAGCCCCGATTAAATGTCTTCCTTTATAAGAGTTGCCATGGTAATGGTGTCTCTTCACGCCAATAAAAACCCTAACTAAGACAAAAGTTGGTACCAGAGACTAGGGTATTGTTGGGTTAGGCCTGATCATGTTCTGGGGACTTTGGGTTAGGAAAGCAGTGGAAGGCTTTAAGTGCTTCTTACTGGGCCATCCTAGTAGGAGTATGGAAGACAGTGGTGCTAAGGGTGATTCGAACTGTGGGGGCCTGGATCAAGAGGTTTCAAAGGACAAGAATTTTAGTGTGTTGCCTAAATCATTCTTATGAGATTTTGGCAAAGAATGTGGCTGTTTTGCCCTTATCTGAAGAATCTGCCTGAGGCTAAAGTGAAGAGTTTTGGATTAACTTCACTGGCAAAGGAAATCTCAAAACAGCCTAGTTTAGACTCTGTCGTGTGGTTAAGTCTTAGGAAGATTTATAATGAAAAGAAGGAAGCTGAGGAAGGAAAAATATAAAATGTACAATTTGAGGAGGAAAGGAATACTAGAAAGTGGAATTTTCTATAATATAATATAATAATAAGCTAAATCCTGTGTCCAAGGAGATAAACAGATTGAGAAATGGAATACAGGGAGTGGTGACCTCAGGGCACGATCCCATCCAGCTAAGCTTCCAACTTGCGAAAAGGAACTAAAGAACAGTTTAGGTCCAGGTGTGATGCTGTACACCAGTACTCAAAAGATGGAAGAAGCTGGGAGATTTCTGAGTTTGAGGCCAGCCTGATCTACAAAGCAAATTCCAGAACAGCCAAGCTTAGGCAGTGAAGGAAACCATCAAAAACCAGAAAACTGGTGAAGATGTAATTGAATGAGGGGGCAATGTTCCAACCCCAGCAAGCATCAGAACTTGGCAGCCATGTGGTTCTGGCTTTAGAGTCAAGGACAGAAGAAAGGGGTTATGGATTCTCCCTCCATGACTAAGGAAACCCCAAGGCCAGGTGTGTGTCAGGGCTGTCCCTGCATGGAGGCCTAGAGAGGCCATTGTGTGAAGCCGTGAAGGTGAAGCCTGGGTTGCCTTGGAGACCCCAAGATGTTGGAGATGCCAGATCCATGGGATACCTGCCATGAAGAGCTGCTAACAGGGAGCGGAACCAGGCCAAGAGAGAGAAGTGTGTTGTCAACAAAGTTGACTGGAGTTGGAGACCTGAAGAGTGCTTCTACATCAGACATGGAGATGCAGAGTTTGGAGTTTGCCCAGCTGCGTTTTGGTCTTGCTTACTTACAGCACCTCCTTACTTTGTTCCCTTTCCTCTATATGTTGGAAGTAGTGATCCTTTTTAAATTTTTCATTTAATAGGGGATTATAGTTAAGAGATTGCATGAATCTCAGAAGAGACTTGGAACTTTTAAATATTGTTGAGACTGTGATAGACTGTGGGGACTTTTGAAGTGGGACTAAATGCATTTTGCATTATGTTATGGATAAAAGCCTATGGGGGCCTGAGAGT
>JAQHUG010000091.1:6104808-6208813 GCA_028555095.1 Dicrostonyx torquatus | reverse complement strand
CTCACCTCTTACCCACCCGTGTCCCTCCCAGCCCCCTGCCCACTCCCACTTGGAACGGCTGGTCCTAACTCATCTCTTACCCACCCGTGTCCCTCCCAGCCCCCTGCCCACTCCCACTTGGAACGGCTGGTCCTAGCTCACCTCTTACTTCTCGTCAGCACCTGGCACTCTACTATCTCACCAAACACCTCGAAGCGCTTCTTCAGTTCCCGAGAACTCATGTCACTGGAGAGATTTCGAATGTATACCACACGGCCTTCGCCCTGCTCAAGGAGGAGGACAGAGATGAAGCCTGTTATATTCTCATGGAGTCTCTGTCTAGGCCTGGCTGAGCAGCAACATTGCTGGAGTCAGAGAGAGGATAAAAGATAAAATGGTGGCTCCCATGCCCTAATGCTCGTCTCATTAACTCCCCTTCTGGTGTACTCTGACCCCTACAAACCAGTTGTTTTTGTTTTTCCCGAGACAGGGTTTCTCTGTAGCTTTGGAGCTTGTCCTGGAACTAGTTCTTATAGACCAGGCTGGCCTCAAATTCACAGAGATCTGCCTGCCTCTGCCTCCCAAGTGTGGGATTAAAGGCGTGCACTGACAGAGATCAACCTGCCTCTGTGGACAGAGCTCTACTTCCCAAGTGCTGGGATTAAAAGAGTATGTCACCATGCCTGGCTTTTTACCCACAGTTTTTTGTTTTGTTTTGTTTTTATCTTTGTTTTGAGACAGGATTTCTGTGTAACAGCTCTAGCTGTCCTGGAACTTGCTCTATAGACCAGGCTGGCCTTGAACTCCCAGAGATCTGCCTATCTCTGACTCCTGAGTGCCTGGCTTTACCTGTAGTCTTAAGTACCTGTTGCTGTGCATCTCTGGTGTTTGTGTGCACCCACACACCCACCTTCCAAAGCATGACAATCAGGGAGGCTGCTTGTTCTACTGTGTTTCTGTTATACCTCCCCTCCCTCCTTTCTAGGGCTATGATGTAACTGGCAGGCTCCCAGGACAGCTTTGTGGGCAGCCCTGGCATCTAGGGACAGGCTCTAAAAGGATCCTCCAGGTGGTTGGAAGATGGAATTGGCCTGTTGAGGGACCCCTTATGAAGTATAAGGCCTAACTCTCCTGTGTACAGACGAATAGACTGAGATTCAAGGATGCTGGCCATTGTCCAAGGACACTCAAAAGGTACAGCCTGTGACCTGGTCTACCCAGCCTATATCTACTTGACCTCCACCACCTTCTGTTTGATCCTTTCAGAGTCCTTCAGGCCGAGTCTTAAGTGGCCACCCACTGTATACCAAGGTCACTCAAGTGCTGGCTTTGCATGGTGCTACCGTTAGTGACTTTTGCCTACCCTTGTTATTTTCAAATAAGATACCTAGTTATGTCCTCCATGCAGGTTCCCTAGGCAGAGGTGGAAGGCTGGTGGGCTTAGCATTTCTTGATGTCCCTGGCTTGTCCCCATCTGCTCTAGGCCCAGAGACCCCAGATCACTTACGATGGCCTTTTCCTGCCGCTTCCTGGCATGCCGGGCACGTGGAGTTCCGTCTGAACAGGGACCTCTGCTCTCACGTCTGTCAGTAAACAAGTCAGATACAGTACTCAGTCTCACTCCTGCAGAAACCCAGCCCTGACTCTATGGGACTGAACACTGGTCAGGCGTCCACTGGCTCCCAGGCTGAGAGTCCTGGGAACTACCTTGTACCTGACCTTCCAGGCCTCACCTTTCTCTCTACTGTTAGGGATAGAAAGCCCTTTCTCTTCCTTGTCTTACTGACTGGATGTAAGAAAAATCCCAGGTCTTATATATTTCTATTTTATATTTCGATTTTCCAAAACAAAGTCCGAGCAAGGTTCAAGGTCCAGCTAGGACTTGCCCAAAACTAGAAATGGGAGAAGCTAGAGCTGGCATCAGGTCTACTCTAGAACCACTACCCTCTGATGGTTCCTACTTCAGCCCTGGAACAGCCTCGTCCATTGTAAAACTCGACATCTCCTCTTGTCCTCATGGGGATGCAGCTCTACCAATTGCCTGCCCTTCCCCATATGAGTCTTAAAAAAAAATACAGCATAGAGGATAAGAAGATGAGCATTTGAGGCACACAGCCTGAGCTTAAGCCCTGTCCTACTACCTCCCTGCGGAGGGTGACCCTGGGTCAGCCAACCAATTCTCTCAACTCACTTCTTCAACTGCAAAACAGGTATATACCCAACTGTGTCCTCCTCCTTGGTCATCTGTGAGCAGTAATAAAATTCACTTAAATGCTTAGATTAGTACCACTCATTTTTTCTATTTACCTTCTCTGTCCTCGGTTTCCTCATCTATAAAACGGGGATAAGAAACACATGTGTCCTCCGACTGCATCTGAGATGCCTAACTAAATAGGATAACAGAAGGCTATGTGACTCACTAGCTTTCAAGTGCTCTCCCGTCAAGGATTACGATTCATCGAGACTACAGTTGGCAGGCCTTCCCTTCCAGATGGAGAATGGAAGTCATGGGATTAAGTGGCCTCCATGCATTTCTTGATGGCCAAGGGAAAACTGAAGTTTTAGGGAAGACTGAGGGGTGGTTTTCCAGGCTTTTTAGATATATAGCTCTATGGGCAGTTGAGCAGGAACTGGGGAAACCGAGTCACCCTCTCCAGTGAACAGAAGCAGTTAGACCTACACTGGGCCTGCACTGAGAAGAGAAAATAGGGACTCTACAGTCTCAAGGAAGGTCTGGTCTCAACTTTTGGGGCTCTGGAGTGCAGACCCTGTTCAAATCCATGGGCCAGGTGGGAAAGGAAGTGCTCAAGGACTCTAGAACTGGCCCCGGCAGATGGGCTCAACACTGGGGAAACTTCGGTGGCATCAGGAACAAACCTCCAGGGTGAAGGGATCTCTCAGCAGATTCCCAGGAAAGGATAAAAGAACCTGCTAGCAAGCCTTGTAGAGTTCTGAGAGACCACTGTGCTGGTGGCTCGTAAGCAAAACCTCAGGGAAGCCATCTGTAGCTAACACTAAACTCAACACTTCTTCACACCAGTGTGTGGGGCATTCTTGGTGAACCTTCTAAAACACAGTTTGATGAGGAGAGTGGCTTTAGCTTTCTTGGGGTCCTCGAAGAGCTAAGAGTAGCTGGTAGAAATGTGTTTACATAAAGCTGAATCTAAGGAAAGGCATCAATGTCTGAATTCTGACCTCCGAGAACAGGGCTTTGAAAGCTTGTTAGAAAGGCAAATTAGCCACACCCCCAGACAGCAAGTCCCTGATGCAGCAGCAGCAGCATCTCAGCAAATCCACACCTCAAGGCTGAAGAGTACCATCTAGTGGCCACCCAGGCAACCTCAAGCACAGAGCTGGGGACCTCCCAAATCTTTGGAGAGCGTCCCAAAGACAAAGCTGGTCCCATTACCTGCTGTGATCAGAGCAAGTAGGAGCTGCTCTCCCCAATCTGCCAAATCCAAAATTCCTGCTTTGAATACCTGACTACCCTCGGTGACGGATTGTGACCTGAGAGTTGTAAAATGAACTAAACCCTTACCTCTCTCCAAGTTGCTTTTTGTCACAATGTTTGTTTGGTTCAGTTTGTTTTCGTTTCTCGAGACAAGATTCCTCTGTGTAACAGCCCTGGCTGTCCTGGAACTTACTTTGTAGACCAAGTTGGCCTCGAACTCACAGAAATCTGCCTGCTTCTGCCTTCCCTGTGCTGGGATTAAAGGCGTGCATCCACCACTGCCTGGCTTGTCATGATGTTTTATCACAGCAATAGAAACCCCTTTCCAGGTCCAGGGCTCAAAGACAAGATACTCAAAAGGGCTCCTAAAGCTCCATGGCTCCCATGGGTCTTTAAGGGTCTGCTCACAGCATCAAATAATGCAAGACCAAGCTGGAGATAAACTTCAGCACTGCTTTCATCGGGGTGTTTTTCAGAGCATAGGCTGAAATTACACCCACCCTTCTTTAACATCAAGTTGCTTTTCAACTATGTGGCTCTGTGTGTAAAGTTTGCATTTTAAAAAAAAAATCTATCTCTTGATGAACGCAAAGCAGAAAACAAGGCTCAGGCTCATTAAGATCTAAAGTGGCAGGTGGCCAGAAGGTAAGGTTTCTTCCTTTCCAACAGACCCTGCCAGCCTTGACCTGCTTCAGATAGCCTAGTTCGTGAGGAGCCCATCTCATGGGCTTCTGACTAGGGCTGGGGCCCCCCATGGAGATGCAACCTCCCCAGTTTCAAAGCAAATTCCTAGGGTTCTCCCCCTCTGGCACCTAGTGGCTGCTCAGGTACCCCTCTCCCCAGGGCCTCCAAGCATACCTGAAACTCTTCCGGGTGGCTGGTGACCAGGAGCTACAGGATGAGGAACCAGAACTGGAGCGGCTGCGGGAACAGAGCTGCCGGCTGGCCTTACTGGGTGGGCTCTGGTAGGGGCAGTGGTCAGAGCAGGGAGGGCTGACCCCCGAGTCCTCTCCTTCATCATCATCCTCCCCTCCCTCCTCCTCTTCCTCCTCCAGCAGAAAGCTGCTCTCGCCACTGCTGCTGTCGTCCTCAAACACGGTGTCATACTCGGGGCTTTTACAGGAAGCCAGGTCTTCATCCTCCAGAGCAGTCTCCAGCAGCCCAAAGTGCTTTGTGAGGCTGGCACGGATCTCATGATCTCTCAGCTGCACGCTGTCCTTAGGGGTAGAGTCACAGCTCTGCTCTGCCTCCCTCCTAGGGGTCTTTGTTTCAGTTGGGGGCAGAGAGGCACCCTGCTGGGGCCAGTCATCAAGATGGACCCCAACAGGCTCCCAGGACCGCAGCACCTTCCTCTGCAGGGCAGTCTCTGGCCTGAGCACCTGGCAGTAATCATGGTCTCCAAAGGAGCAGGAGAAGGGGCGCTTCTGCCCAGCCTGGGAGACTGGCTGGGCCGTGGCATGCTGCAGGTGGGAGAGGAGCTCACTTCGCTCCGGGTGCCTCTTGGGCAGCTTGTGGGAGGCCCCCGGGGTGGCTGGGAGCTGAAGAGCCTCAGGGGAGGGGAGGCTGGGAGCTGTGTCTTGGCCTGGGCTGTGCTTGGTGTCCGGCTTGAAGGGGTCCTCCTCCATGGGCTTATATGGAGGTGTGGTGGGTGGAGTGAGTCCTACCCAGGCAAGAGGAGAGACAGGTGAAGGAATGACAGGTCGCCTCAGGACAGTAAGAGCTCCATTTGAGAGGGCAAACAAGTGGCTGCCTGCCACAACATTTCTATAGGTGGATGGCAGGCGTCTCTAACTGGTCACCACGCTGCTGCCTAAGCCTGTATGCAGTTCTAGAGTCCTCCTGTTCTTGGGAATTGGCATGAGATGAGAGGCATCAGCCATCCCTTTGAGACTTGGCAATGACAGCTAATGTGTTCAGGTCAGAGATATCTGTTCTTGCCTTACAACTAATTGTGTAAAGAGCCCTGGTACCACTGGTAAAACCACAGCCTCAGTGTTCCTGATGCTACTGGCTCTGACTCTGCCATCCATCCTTCCCAGTGTACCACAGGGACTTGCTAAAATGCGGACTCCTTTCTTTCTTCCAAAGCCTATAAGGTAGGCATCAGGCACCTCTATGTTTTGGTCCTTTGGGGATACTCTTTCTTTATCCCTACTTGTTCCTTTTGGCTAGACCAGGGGACCACAGCTATACTCTGTACTTCTGTTCTGTCACATCTTTACTTATACCAATTCTTTGGCTAAGAACACCCTTCTTTGTCTTCCCAGTGCCTGTTGGGCCTTCAGCCCTCCAGTGGCCCCCTGTGCTGGGTACATCACAGTTTGACCAGGCCACACTGACCCTCTTATGTCAGCAGAGTTTCTGCTCATACTTTGAAATGAGCACATGGCAAACCATGCTCCTGAGGGGTTAGCCTCACCAGACTGTGGTCTCCTCCAGAGCTGTGGCTTTGTTTCCTGACCTCAGCATCACCTCAGCTGCTGGTACCAGCAGTGGAAGGGCTGGCCCTGGGCCTTGACCCTCCTCCCAGCATTCTCCCCACGCATCTCAAGGCTAGGGTAGCTCATGAGGCAGTGGTCAGAAGTGCTCCTGCCCAGGGCCTTGCCAGCTCCCCACAGGCACCCCACCAGCTGAACCCCTAGCTCACCTGCCGTGCCACAAAGCTCCACCGTCAAGGACTCCTCATAGCTCTTCTTGCCAAGAGGGTCGCTGGTAGAGGCAGAGGGGAGAGAAAGGGAAGAGACTGGTCAGTAGGAGGCTTCCAAAGCCCCAGACTTTTGGGGGAGCAAAGGACTCTGTAATAGACCCCGGTTCTGTCCTGGAAAGAGGCCTAGAGAGAACTTGCTGAGGGGCCCTATCCTGGCTGTTAAGGAAACTCAAGTCACAATTTGGGGGAAGTACAGGCAAAGATTGGTATAGATTCCTAGCTTTATAGATGGAGAAACTGAGACCCAGAAAGGGAAGGAACTTGCTCCTCTCTGACAGCCTCCAGTACCCCCACCCCAGAGAAGACTCTTCAGAGTCCTGGAGACAACAGCCTATAAAATGGGTTGACCCTCCATCTTTCCCCTCAACTTGAGGAGGCTGCCTCCTTAAAACACACTCCATTTGGAGGGAGTCTGGATCTTGAGGGCTTGAGATGGCAATCAGGGCAGAGCTCAGGGGCTGATGACCTCCCACCCAAATGCACAAATCTTAATCTCACAGAATAATATACCAATAATTTCTTTAAAAAAAATCTACCTTTGTGACAAGGCCAGCATGAGGCACCTGGGGGAGTCTGAAAAGACATAAAAAAAAAAGAAAGAAAAAAGAGATAAGACTCCCCATACACATCACCATGAACACTCTCCCCTGTGAAGGGGTCCTCACATTTCCAGGGATACCATGCACAGCTGCCCTTTCACATGACACATGGCCTTGGCCGGCTAGGGGAATGGTCAGGCACAATTCAAATACACCTTGCATTGCTGGGTCCCAGCCAGTAGTTCTCCTTTCTTTGCAGAAATAATGGATGGATGAGGCAACCCCTGCTGGCCAAACAATGGCCAGGCATTCTGAGCCTGAGGCCCCAGGGCCCAAGTTGTGATTCTGGATGGTTCTGGAGAGGGATCTTTCACTAAACAGCTCTGAGTCTAGGTCCTCAGTCTGTTTTTTTATTTGGAACAGATCTGCATATGTAGCCCAGGCTGGCTTCAAACTCTAACTTCCTGCCCCTGCCTAAGTACTGTGTTTATCAACATGCCTACCTTGGTTTACTATTTTAATGACTTTCTCCCCTATCCCCATGGAGGCAGGCCTCCTGTTCTTTCTTTACTAGGCACAGTGCTTTGATAGGCATGATGAAAATCTCGAAGAGCAGGTGTGTTTCTGAAGATTTACCCAACACCCCATTGTACAGAAAGGGCAGTGGGGAGCAGATGGAATCTCATTTAACACATAAAACTGAGGACTTGAACGCAGAGATCCCAGCTCCCAGTAGGGATGCTATGCCCACCCCACCCTTTCTTATGAACCACAGACTACCTCTGGAAGGGGGCCGTGGGCAGCTTGGGTCCTCATCTGTGTCCCCACACCCACTCTCACAGGGGCTTTCCAGGGCTGGGATCTGGGATCCCTGGGGGAGCTGCTGGTCTTGACTATCATCTGTGAGGCTGCCCAGTTCCTCCTCCAGGTTGTGGGTCTCTGTAGCCAGGCACATCGAGGGCAGAGCACCTAGGGGCTCATCAGTGAATGTTAGCCAGGGGCCCAGCTCTGGATTCAGTCTCCTGGAACGCCGCACGGGGCACACAGAGCTGTCCAGTTTCCTCCCTAGTTTGGTCCATGGTAGGCCACGGCCTGGTCTCTTCCTGCCCCACTCCTCTTCCTCCTCCTCTTTTTCTTCCTCCTCCTCCTCTTCTTCCTCTTCTTCCTCATCTTCCTCCTGCTTTTGTCTGGTAGGTTGACTGACATCCTGCTTCACCTCCAGCCTCAGAGGGCGCAGGCTGGGTCTAGGCCCAGTGCTCTTAGGGGAAGCTGTGATTCTCACCTCTTCCGCCATGGCAGAGTGGGCAGGGGAGGCCTGACTGTCTTTGGGGAGCCTGGGCCTGGACTGGGGTGTGAGGGAAGCATAGACAGGCGTGGCCAGGCGGTAGGGCTTGCTGACATCACAGAGGACATCTTGAGCCAGAAGTTCCCTTAGGATGGAGAACTCAGTCCAAAAGGCTTTGGGGGGATGCCGGGAACGGGGTGGGACCTGCCTGGAGGGGCTGCTGCAGGGCTGGGGGACCAGCTCTGGGGCCTGTTGGGGCAGCTTCCTCTGGGGCAGGCAGTAGGTGTGCATGTAGCGAATGAGTTGTACCATGGACCTCACATCCTCCTGGGGAGTCTGGGCACTGCTGGGGCTATTCCTGTCCTGTGCTAGGGAGTCTTGGGGAGAGGCTGGAGCTGGCCAGGGGTTTGGGCAATCCTCCCCCACCTCCTCATCCTCCTTGGAGAGGAGCTGAGTACTTGGGCGTGGGGTTGGGGTTTTCACTTTGGGGCAGGGCAGCACCGAGGTGAGGTGCTTATGCAGTTCTGTACAAGGCCGACTCTGAGACCGCAGCATAGGGATCTTCTTGTCCTGGATGCCATCCACCTGAAGAAGGAAATGCGCCACGGTGAGCAGGGAGGGGCACAATGCTTCTCCCTCTGCCTGTTCTGGAAGCCAGCAGACCCAGCATCTTTTCCCAGGACTGTGGGAATGGCCTGTTCCTTCACTTCACCCCCAGCCTCCAGCAGGGCTGGTACCTGGCAAACTGAATTGCTGAGGAAGAAAGTGGCAGCCAGACTTCTACAGGGCTCCCAGCCTTGGAGCCTCTGCAGATCCTTCAAAAAATAGGGTGAGGACAGGTATGGGTATCACCTTTTGTGTGCCAAGTTTTAAAGTGGCCAGCGGCTCCTCAGAAAAGAAATCTGAAAACCTCAGTATGAAATGGACAATGGCCTCTCCAACCAGTGATGATCCTGTTCCCGTCTGTCCACTGCTCTAATGTGTGCCAAGATCTGTGTCAAACCTCACAGGCCAAAACACTCGAGTGTGGGAAAGTACAGGGTCCTTTCCAGAGCCTCAAACTATGCTGCTTCCAAGGAGTAGTACCAGGATTTTGCCTCAGCCAGGGCTGTGTGAGGACAGAGGGAGAGACTGAAGTAGACTGAATCTGCCACTCCTAGCCACAGCTGACAGCCACCTGAGGGCCCAGGTCACTTCTGGGCATATGCAGAAATACCTTGACACAAGGCCGCTGGCTTCTGGACCTGAGGCTGGCCTGGGACCAGGTGGCCTCCTCCTTCAGAGCGTCAGAGCTTGCTGTTGGGGAGGATGTGGTCAGGAGGAGCTTCTGCAGCTGGGAAGAGGGGAAGAGGGGAAGAGACTAGGGCCAAGCACACTCAGAGACACAGGGCACCACATGTCAGCTGACTATGCCCTGGCCAGGGCCAGACCCCAGGAGGCCAGGCAATGCAGAAAACAAATTGCCATCTACCAAACTCCCAAAGACCATTAGTTCACAGATAGCAAAGTCAGTGACTCAGGAGAGCAGGTCTGGGTGCTGCCTGCTCGTTTTACTGTGAGGACAATGTCAGTTCATTCTACGTGCCTGTAACAGACACACATGTATGCATACATAGACACGCAGATGGAGAGCTTAGAGACCAAAACGATGCTCAGTATAGGATCCTCCTTTGTTCATGACATTAAAAAATTTATTACTCATAAATGTGTGTGTGTGAATATTAAAAGGTAGACAATTAAAAGCAAATCTCCTTCCTTCTCAAGGTCCTTTCTCTGTCCCAGAGGCAACTTTCACTACTCTCTTGTGAGCCTTCATGAGCTGGGCTTTAATCATACAAGAATACACACACACACACGCACACACATTCACACACACACACATGTACTTGCTACCTCCAACACACTCATCTGTTTCCATACAAGTAAAACGAACAGTGAATTGCACAGGAAGTAGTAGGGAGAGAATTTGAGTTTGGCAGCCTTTTTGGTTTGGGACGGCAAAAGAGAGGTTCTCTTTCTGGGATGTCAGCTAAAGAGGAAGATCAGCGCCTGGCCTCTCTGAACTAGTAGGTTTTCAACTCAGCATCTGACTCTCGAGTCTTTATCAGTAAAATCATAGGATTAATGTTTTGTTTACACAGGGTCACGTGTACCCCAGGCTGGCCTCAAATTTCATAGTCAAGGGTGACTTGAACTTCTGAGCTTCCTGCCTTTACCTTCTATGTGCTGAGATTTCAGGCATACATATACCATCACACCCAGTTTTATGGGCTTCCTATGTGCCAGGCAAGCACCCCACCTACTGAGCTACCCTCTAGGCCTCAGACAACTTTTGAAATAAAGACTGTCGAAGCTCTCCTGCTGGCAGTGGCACAGTTCATCCACCTTGAGAATGCAGAGGCTGAAGGAAAACATCTCCCGCCTCCTCCACCACAGCCAATGGTGAGAACCAGGCAAGAAGTGTCTTGTACGATAGCACCAGGTGTCTCCTGGGGAGCATGCCTTCCCAGTACCCCAGTGGAGAGCCCCGAAGGCCTAAGAGTTAGAGAAAGACCATACCCTGAACTCCAAGTAGCTAGAGATTACTGACACCTTACCTAGACTGCAAACACCACACACACACACACACACACACACACACACACACACACACACACACCATTCTGTACCCCGGGCTAGAAGGACAAGAAAGATCTGGTTCTGGTCACTTCAGCCCCATTGCAGTCAACACCCTGAGCAACCTATTTTCTTCTCTGGTATGATACAAGGGGCGGGGCGGGGGGCACACCCAAAACCACTGGATCTGACACGTTTTAAACATACCTCTGAGAGTCCAACTGCTGACCCTGAGAGACACTGCTGACCTCTTATAGATGTGCGGATCTATAAGAAAGGCTCACTAATCGTCCAAGTCCACACAGAGTTCTCTGGAAATCAAGGCAAGGCCTAGGTGTGACTTCTCTGGACTATCACTATGCTGGGAGACTTGATACTGAGTCTGCTTTCCGTAAGCATAATTCAGTGTGGGGAAACAGAATCAATCGGGCAACCAGTATGCAGTGTAGGCAGAATGGAAGGCTCAGGACTAGGACAACCTGTGACCAGCAGGGGTTGCTCTCTCCCTTCACAAGTTTCCTGCAGTGGCCTGGTACAGAAATAACACGGAGAATTCTTCCTACTAATGGCCTAGTCAGGCTCTGAGTCAGCCAGCGTGTCTTAGGTGGGCCAATACGTTAGGCACTGTTCTAAATGTTGCCCAGGCATTACCTACTGTAATTCTCCCAACAGCCTTTGACCCGGGCTCTATTATCTACTCCCATGGATCAGAAAGCTGAGTCATAGATAGGGTGTGTGCCGAAGGACCCACAAGCTCTCATTGGAAGGCTGAAATTCAAATCGAAGTGGCCTCTTTCAGTCTGGAAGGCTGCAGGACCCCACAAGAGGGAGCCATAGTGGGAGATAGAACACAGTATGTGCTGGAACATAGCAGACACTTGGTAAATGTCCCCTCAGTGCCCTGGGCCCCAAAGACTGCAGAAGAGAAGGCACAGCACCCTAGTACACAAGTCAGTACACGCAGGATCTAATTTGGTTGGCAAACCGACTTGCCAGGAGACTCCTCCCCCAGGCCTCACTTTCCCCAGAGCAGAACTCGATGCTCATGGAGGGCCTTTCCAGGATCTGAGAGCCCTCCCAGCTCTGACAGGCTCTAGATCTCCAGCTGAGTCTCAGCAGCCCTAGAAGTGGCAGTTTTACAGAAAGTGGAAGGAAGCCCCACACTGCCCGGGCTCTGATAGCCTGAGCCAGAGAAGGGCAAGTGTCCTCAGTCAGTTGGGAGGTCCAGACCCTTGCAAGACCAGTCAGCGCTGGTCTCTACTCCCACATTTCCACATACACTCTCCACACTCAAAAGGGAAGCATTTAATTTACACTTGTTAGTGTGAAAACCGGCACAATCTCTTTAAAGCATAATGAGCCAGGATTTGCATTTCTAGAATTTACGGACTCACACGGGACAACCAATGACTGCAGTACTGTGTGTGACAAGGGAGCGGTCGACAACGGATGTCCATCAGCCAGCAGGGGAACGGTTACATGATGGCACATCCTTACCTGGAAGTACCACACAGCCACCCAGGAGGAGGCAAAGCTCCACACACTCATCTGAAGGCTTTCCAGGACACACTGCTCTGAGGAAGAAAGGTGCAGAGCAGTCTACAACGTAGGCTCTGCTGGTTTGTAGTTTGAGGAAAAAAAAACGGTGAAGAGGAAAGTCATGTAACAGATCAGTAACCATGGTTACCTCTGGGGAAGGCAATTGTGAGAGGGCTAGGAAGGTTTTGCTTTTAACTGTCCACGTTTCTGTTTCCTGCTTGGGCTTTTTTCCTCTGTGTGTTATCGCCGTGAAAATGTTTGTGTGTAATTTTAAGGTTTAAAACAGAAATAGAACCAAGTATAACGCCACTGTCCAGGCAGGAAGGGTGAAGGCCCAGCGAGACCTCGCAGTCCAGGCTCTCCACAGAAACCATGTGCTGGTGCTCAGGGACCCTGACTGAGCTGGAACTGACAGAGCAACCCTCACCGTGCGTGCGACAATCTGACAGCAGCCCGAGGCCATAGTCCTCACCAGAGAAAGCTCATCCACTTCAGACACTGGGGACAGAAGCCTCTCCAGGGCGGGGCTGGGGGGCGCAGATAAAGGGGCAGGTGAAGCTGGGGCACAGGATGGTGTGTCTCCTTCATCCAGCCCCGGGAAGGCAGCCAGCCCCACATCGTCTTCGGGGATGTCATCCAGGGTCTTGGTGAGCGCAGCCAAGAGAGCTTCATTCTCACTATCAATCTGGATGGAAGAGACAATGTGGGGCGAGGGGGGGAGAGGGTTAGCTGCTGTGGGAGACCCAGCTGTTCTGTGTACCCCGATGAACCACCACTGCCTTCTTGCCACTCCCACCCCTACCCCTTAACCCGACAAATCTGTTCCATATTCCTAGAACATCACAAACTCAGTAAATAGGTTGTCAACTCCGAGAACCACAGACTTTGATAAGCAGGCTATGGGAAGGGTCTTGCCTGGAGTCTCAGCCCTGGCTCTGCTGCTCATTGAGCTGTGACCTGGGCAGAAGGCAGCCTACCTGAAAATACCTGCCTCTTCGGTCAGAGACTCGGGCTCCTCTCCATCATTGGCAGCCCCTTGACCCTCAAGGCCGGGACTGGGTAGAGACTGGATACCCCAGAGCTCAACTGTGGATATCCTAACTCCAGCATTGGAAGCCAGCTTGGGCTTTCAATGGGATCCTGGGCTTATTATCTTGGCTCGCTCAGGGAGAGGCCTGGGTGATAGGCTTTGAAGCTGCTGACTCACAGAGACCATACTTACCAACTGTGGGTTCTTGGGCAACTTAGTCCTCACCTGCCACATAGCTACCAGACAGGACTTACTCCGAGGAGCTCTTATTGAGGAGTGGGGGGCGAGGGGGAGCAGGTGGCAGGGTGGTCACAGATTAGGTGCTTAGAAAGCGGTGCCTGACACAAAGCAAGCACTTACCATTGCTATGCTATACCTGCTAACTATGCCACCACCTATTGTTGGTTTTCTTATGAGCGCCTGGCCTTAGCTTGGCTTATTCTTGTTTTTGTTTTTAGAGATAGGTTTTCTCTGTGTAGCTTTGGTGCCTGTCCTGGAAGTAGCTCTTGTAGACCAGGCTGGCCTCAAACTCACAGAGATCCGCCTGCCTCTGCCTCCCGAGTGCTGGGATTAAAGGCGTGCACAGCCTAAGCTTGGTTTTTACTTTTTTCTAGCCAGCTTTTTTTTTTTTTAACTTAAATTATCCTGTCTACTTCCAGGCTTATACCTTTCTCTATTCTCTATTCCTTTTTTCCCTTCTTACTCTGTAGCTGGCAGTGTTGCTAAATGGTTAGTTAGCTCCTGGTGTCCTCTCTTCCTTTTCTAGCTCCTCCCTCTTGTTCCTCTCTTTATTCTTTCTGCCTGGTAACCCCATCTATTTATCTTTCCTGCCTTGCTATTTGTCATTCAGGTCTTTATTAGCCCAATCAGGTGTTTTAGACAGGCAAAGCAACACATCTTCACAGAGATAAACAAATGCAACATTAAAGAATGCAACACATCTGAGCAGTGATGGCGCATGCCTTTAATTGCAACACTCTGGGAGGCAGAGGCAGGTGAATCTCTGTGAGTTTGAGGCCAGCTTGGTCTACAGAGCAAGTTCCAGGATGGCTAGGGCTGTGACACAGAGAAACCCTGTCTTGAAAAAACAAAACCAGACAAAAAGAATGCAACCCATCCTTGAGTCATTAAACAAACATTCCACAGCATAAATGAACATAATGCATCTTCAACAAATATTCCACAGCAGCCACCATTCCAGTGACAGCAACGGGAGTCAGCCCCTACCTCACACCCTTCCTTCCCTTCCCATCACATGGTGTGTGCATCCAGCTCTGTGTTTAACTCCAGATATCCAGCACACCCAGAACGCCACACCCCTGCCCTCCTAGAGTCTGGCTTTTGCTGATGAGTAGAGCTGAACAGGAGAACAAGGGAGTACATTTCAGAGTTAGAGAGGGGCTGGAGGAAGCCAGGGGATGCTGGGATAGCTAAACAAACTAACAAACAAACAAAACAAGCAACAACAACAACAAAAATCCCAGAAAGATTGCAGGCTGCCTAGAGTGGCCAGGGAACTTTCTCTGAACAGCCGACACTTAAAGCAAAAGTCTGAGAAAACAAGGCTCAGGCTAAGGGGAGACCTCAGGTAATGGCCGAGGCATGAGAGGGACTGGAAAGCTCTGTCGGTAGCATCTAGGAGCTCACACAACACCCTTTTGAGGGGAGCATGATTTTAATCTCCATTTTGCAGAGAAAACTGGTGCACAGACGGACCGGAGTCTTGCCTTCCCTGCCCTCTCCAGCCCCTGAGTTGCCTCGCCTGGGTCCCAAGCTTGAGGCTGGGACCACAGACCACACTGCTTCTAGATTAGGCCAAGCAGTCAGAAGCCCTGATTCCCTAGGTCTGTGCTGGCAGGAGCACATGCTGTCACATGCTCCCTTCTGAGGCACGCTTTCCCATCCCGGGCCTAGCTGTTTATCTTTTCTTCAGGAAGTTCATCTGAAATGCACATCTCGTGATGGCCTTACACTGAATCTGTTTAGGCTATAACCTTACAGTCAAGGCAGCAGCCGAGCAACTCAAATGGGGACTCGGGGAGAGGAGAATAAACGTGTTTGTAATTTCTAGCACAGGGCTAAGAATAAAAAAATTTTTTAAAGTCAAAAGAAGTTGTTAGTGGATCTGAACCAGGGCTCTGTGTACTCTGGACCTAGGAAGCTATGAGGATTCAAGAGGCTGACCCCCACCTGAAAGATTCCCCCAATCCTCAGGCAAGACCTCCCAATGTTCTATTTCCAGAACACTTGCTAGCTCGATGGGGAATTAAGAACCTGGGACTTGGATCCAGTGATATTTGGGGGATGACCACATGGAGCTCTGCCACCAGGGCGACCCTGAACAAGGTGCTTCCCTCCACTGAACCTGCAGAAGGGGAGACATAACCCCAGGGCCTCTCCTAGTTCCAAGCCTGGGGTGTGAGAAGCAGCAAAATTGCTCAGCAAAGAAAACAGATGGGAAGCAACAGGGAGACTGGCTGACTTCAGTTTCTTGGGTTCTAGAGAAGTCACTCAGAATGACGTCATCAGTACTGGGTGGAATGAGAATTCCCGGGGTGCCATAAATTATCGCACATAACAGGAATGTAAGGGCTTTCCAGTGGCCAGGGGCGTCAGACAAGTGGTATGCGTATTCTAGCTCATCTGCTGCATGGATGACTTCATGCCAGAGCCCTGGTGACACAGGCAGGCTCTAGGCAACAATTTCAAACAGTTACAGCTAGGGCTTGCACAGGTGGGCTGAAGCCCCATAACAAAGGCCAGCCAGAGTCACATAGCAAGCCAGGGCAAGGCCAAGGATGCGAGAACCCTAACTTACGAAGCACAGGCATGGGGTGGAGAGGAGCACAAAATGACAGAGACCATGATGAGGCTGAGCGCAAGCTGCAGAGACTAACAAAAGACCTGTTCCTCGACCCCTCTCCCTGAGCTGCCTAGCTCTGGAATGGCTGGGTGGGGTTAGGAGAAGGGCCACCTTCCCCACACTGCTGTGGCTCCTTCCAGGTCTCCTGGCTGCCCTATAGGCGCCTTTCAATACCACTGGAGCTGGCCACCTCATCCTGCCTGGGCCCATTAGCTTGCTCCCCCTGCTCGGCTTAGAAGCGGAGTGAAAATTAATGGAGAGTTAATCAGCTGAGAAAGGGATATTAATAGACTTGCCCCGCCCCCAGCCTTCCCTGGCTCATCTCAGGCTGGAGGAAAAGGAGCCTTGCAGAAACCTTAGTGAAATACTCCATTTGGGGATGGGAGTGGCATGAAGGAATGGTACGGAACAGCACAGAGAGCCAAAAGAACACACAGAGATCCTTGCCTGTCCAAGGAAGCCTTCATGAGTCTGTAGACATTGAGGAAGTCACCCAGCATGCCCTTCTTCTAAGAGGGTCCACAAATTCCCAGCATTTTAAGGACTGGTGATGTCCTCTATCCTTACCACACCAAGAAATAGTGATACAGTCCCTGTTCCCTTTCATTCCTCACATAGGGAAACTGAGGCACTGTAAAAGTTAGCTTGCCAAGGCTGCATAGCATGAAATAACCAATCATCTGCTTATTCTAGAATGTTCACTAAGTGCCTGTCATACCTGGGCCCCAAGACTTTGGAACATACAGAAAATGGAACGCAATGCCCATGTCCCCAAATCTTGTCAGCCCTCAGTACTATAGCCTGCTCTCCTTTCTCTTAGTTTGTTCCTGTAGCAATGGTGTCATCAGATTGTCAGAACAGGGCACTGACACGGCATCATGCTCCATTGTGCCCCCCTCGCAGGATGAAACTGTCTAAGTCAATGGCAGAAAGACAATCAGAACCAGTGGACTCTGGGTCTCAGTTCATGGCTTTGGAAGAGGTCATAACACTTACTAACTGGACCCTTACCATGTGCAAATATTTCAGAAGCGAGCAAACCATTGTCTTCAGGGAGAGCACAGACAGAAGATGAGTGTCCATGAGCAGAAGTGATCAAACAGCCCAGGAGGAGTGACCCATGGCTTTATTTATGTGATGACTACTTACTAGTCCTGGGTACAATACTAGACACAGCCAGGGTAAAGACCTGGGATACAACATGCAAACTGAGAACACAGCCCCAGAGTTCATGAAGGGGTGGAGGGATGCCACACAGACAATGATGGCAACAGACTCTAGTCACATTATCACCCATGCAGCAGGTGCATCTGTGTGTAATGGCCTGGGGGAGAGGTCCTGGTGTAAGTGCTCAGCCCACTGTGAGGACTGGGAGCCTCTGCAGGCTCATTCAGCTCTGAGCTCATCGCACTCATGACATGACTTCTCCCGAGGACTGCTGAGGCTCTGGCTAGGAGCTGTAGGTGTGGGGCCTGTGAAGTCTCCTGGGTTTGGTCTCCAGCAGCACACTGACCCCACTTGCACATTAGCTCTCTGCACTCTAAAAGCCTTTTTGAAAAACATCTGTCCCCTAAGAGAGAGGGGAGCAATGTTGTTTTGGCACCATGTTTAAGTTTAGTGTTGTTTGTTTAATGGAGAGGGCTGGTGAGACAGTAAAGCATTTGCCTTGTGAGCAAGAGGACTGAGTTTAAGGCTCAGAACCCATGTTTAAAACAAGAAAGAAGGAAAGAAAGAAAGAAAGAAAGAAAGAAAGAAAGAAAGAAAGAAAGAAAGAAAGAAAAGAGTGGCAGCATGTACTTGTTATTCCAGGGTTAGGGAAGTGGAAACAGGTGATTTCTAGGCAATACATGGTGAGACCCTGACTCTAAAACAAACACAGACAAAAAGCAAGGTATATGGTGCCTGAGGATTGACATAGAGGTGTTCCTCTGACCTACACACACACACACACACACACACACACACACACACACACACACACGCACAGAGAAAGAGAGACAGAGAGACAGAGACAGAGATCCCGGATGGAGCCAGACAGGGCCAGGGCCCAGCTCTCACAAGATTTGTAAAGGGATCCACATAGCAGTGCAGGCTGTCGACTCCTAAGTTAGAACCTTTTTTTGCCCTGATCTTTCCTCGCTGTGTGACCTTGAACCCATCACTCCAGCTCTCTGAGCTTTATTTTCCTTGCCTATACAATGAGTGATTAACAATATACAATTTATAGGTTAGAACCCTCTCAAGGAAAACCCGTCATATGCACAAGACTCCATGGTGAGGTCCCGACTACCTATACTTTCTTCCCAGCATCGTAAGCTCCCTGGGGCTGTTCCAGGATCACTGTTTCTGCCCTTCCATTCCCCCCTTTCCGGCTAAATACAAGAGGCCTTTTCCTGACCCCAGCCTCCAGCCATCCTCTGCCCTGTGCCCTGGCAGTCCCTACAGCTGGCTTATATGTTTGCTAATCTAGGGACGACTCCTCCTCCAGACTTTGAGTCTACTTACTGATGACCTCAGCTCCTGACACACAGGGGGCTTGACAGGCTGCTCTGGAAGGACAGACAAGCTCCCTCCGCAGGACTGTCTGAGATGTACAATGGCTTACAAGCCTACATGCACGCGGTAAGCACTGCCTAACCACCCACAGAGACACACTGAGCCTAGGCACCTGCCTCTATGAGGAGGATGATTTTGGGAAAAGAACAGTAAATCTGAGGGCTCCATCACCCAGCTTCACCATGGTGAGTCTTATTTCATCCGTATTCATGCAATGCACCCCTTGCCCCAACACACACAAGCAAATGTCTGTAGAACTTGCTTTATTTTGCAGAACACCCCAGACATCTCATGCTATTAGTCTCTTGAAGAAGCCTTCTTAAAAGGAACGCTAGCCATCATGTGCCAGGGCTGGGCGCCCAAGCCACTGGGACTGAGAGTACTCTGCAGAATGGCTGGTTTGGTTGAACCTCTGGGTGCTCTTTCTGATAAGAGTTGCTGGGAGAACAGAGTGAGGCAACACACACAGGCAGGAACAGTACTGCAGAGATGCTCAGTACCACAAGCCCATCCCAGAGTCCTGAACACAAAGTCCTGGCTCAGGAAGCAGGTTGGATCTGTATTTCTGAGGCTGTTGTTAAGATTTGTTTAGGGCACAGCACGGGACTGGTGAGAGTCGGGGCCCACCTGGAAGAGCTCGGAGTCATCGGGGCTGTACTGGCTGGGCTCTGTCTCTGAGGTCTCCGGGCACCACTGCAGCTCCCCGAAGCACGCGGCTGAGTCAAAGTCACTGGTGTCCAGCTGGGAGAGGTCGAGCTCTGGCAAGTCAGCACACAGCTGTTCCTCCCCGGATTCCCCACCCTGAGGAGACAGGAAGAAAAGAGATGGTCAGAGCTGACTGTGGCCACACCCAGCCAGGAATCTGCTCATCCATAAGGCTGTTGATCTGGACCCTCTACCAAGACCCCAGTTTGCCAGATAACCAATAAATGTAAGGATCTGCCTCATTCCTTAAAACTACTGAGCCTACTGAAAGGTAAGGTGGGCCCTGCAGCACAAAGCCCCACTGCCCTCTTTCCTTTCCCTTGGTACTTCTACACATCCCTCAAGGCCCTGCCCGCACAGCATGTCTTTCTTCTTACGAGGACTGCTTCGCTGAAAACCTTATTAGAGCCAATAAACAGTTACCATTTTCTGTAAGTGCCCCTCACCTGGAATGCAATGCCTCATGTCTAATGTCCTTTTTTAATAATCACAGAATAGAACAAGGAGCTAATAATGTCTGACACTGAGTGATCCCCAAGCTTTTGTGAGACATCCAAGTCCACAGGCATGCTGGAGGATTATTTATAATGCCTAAACTGTGGAAGACCACCTAGACGATAAGTTGGAAATAAAACCGTAACACGCCTCTATTACAGAATACCACAGTCCTATTGAAAAGAGTGAGACAGATCTAGGGATCGTCTTGGAGACATGCCAGAGAAAAACCTAAGCTGCAGAAGAGACTCATGCAGCAGGCAATCCCCATGTGTGGGGGGAGGACATGGCAACCACGCTGCAAACCTTCCCTGTAGGATAACATCTATGTAAACTCACAGGAAGAGGTCTGCAGAGCCGCTCACTCATCTGCAGCAAGGTGAAGGCGGGAGGAGGTTTGAGGAAACCCTGGCAGCAGCACCACCCTGACCAACAGCCAGCTCATCCTCATTTCCTGGGGATTTTTCCCTTTTCTTTTTTAAAAAATAATTTATTTATTTTAAGTACATCAGTGTTTTCGCCTACAAGTATGTCTGTATGAGGGTGTCAGATCGCCCGGAACAGGAGTTATAGACAATGTGAGCTGCCATGTGGGTGCCGGGAATTGAACCCAGGTCCTCTAGAAGAGCAGTCAGTGCTCTTAACTGCTGAGCCATCTCTCCAGCCCAATCTGGCGGATTTTTTTTTCAATGCAGACCCTAAGGCTGGGTCACAAGCTGTTGACTTTCTCACTGGTACCCAAGGTCACCCATCACCAACTGCCCTGAAGATTCAGAAACCCTTGAGGCAGCAGGGGGTGACACTGCAGTGGAACACCACAGATTTGAGGAAGGCAGCTAAGGCCTGGCTATCCAGAGTCTAGATTTCTTTTTTTTTTTTTTTTTTTTTTTTTTGGTTTTTCAAGACAGGGTTTCTCTGTGGCTTTGGAGCCTGTCCTGGAACTAGCTCTTGTAGACCAGGCTGGTCTCGAACTCACAGAGATCCGCTTGCCTCTGCCTCCCAAGTGCTGGAATTAAAGGCGTGCGCCACCACCGCCTGGCCAGAGTCTAGATTTCTACTCATCAGCCATAAGCCTGATAGGGAAGGCCATTCACATGACCCTCAGAAACCCAACTGTCTCACTATAAAATGGGTACAGCACCAGGCTTACAGGCATTGAGGTGGTGTTACAGTCCAGCACAGTAAGTACTCAATAAATGTCAGCTAAGGGCAGGGTAGGTGACCTCAGAGAAAGACAATGGTCATAATAAAAGCAGCAGTGTTCTATGGCAGACGGAAAGAAAGAAGGAAGGAAGGAAAGAAGGAAGAAAGAAAGAAAGGCAGGCAAACAGGACACTTAGAGAAATAGGCTTTCCCCTGGCCTTTTCCTAATTGTTCCCACTTACTAGGCCTCATAAATTATGAATAAATGTATATAATTAGCTCAACTTGAAACAGGAAAAGGGCTTTTACCCAAATTTGGGTCAAATATCTTAATTGGCATTTTGCAAGAATCCTGCCTACATGGGCAGCATGGGACCCAGGACCCTGCACACGGCCATTCCCAGCTGAGTCTCAGGCCAAGCAGCACTGTGCCAGCAAATGTGCTCCGGGGACAAGTCCCCACGGTCCCCTTTCTCCATCTTCCCCACTACACGGATACCCAGTAGCCCTAAGTATTGAGCTGCAAGTTACTCAAACTCATACTAGAGAATAAGCAACAGCCAAGGGTGGGAACAGACAAAAGTGACCACTGTCCTCTCAGGTGGACTCCTGGGGGCTGAGGGAGGGATCACACAGAAAGTATGATGACAGTCATCGCTGCTTATCTGTACAGAAAATTCCAGAAGTAAGCAATCCATAAGTTTTTAATTATGCATCATTCTGATTAGCATGATGAAGTCTTAAGTAGTCAGGCCCAGTCTCTGAGTATCCACAGGGTGTGTACCACCACCCATTAGGATCTCCAGAGTCATCCTCACTCCCAGACAGACTGTTGTGGCAAGGCGATGCTGTGTTCAGTTACCTCCTATCTCAGAGAAAATGCCCCCAAGTTCAAGAGCAACAATGCTGCTGTCAGGGCATGCTAATGTGGAGCCATGACGCACTCCTCATAGGGGAAAAAGCAGGCAAGCGTTCTAAGCAGAATAGACAAGAGTCTTGTGACAAGGTGGGTTAAGATCTAAGAAGCAATCTAAGAATTTGTGAGCCAGTGGTGGCGCACACCTTTAATCCCAGCACTCAGGAGGAGGCAGAGGCAGGCGGATCTCTTTGAGTTTAAGGCCATCCTGGCCTATAGAGTGAGTTCTAGCACAGGCTCCAAAGCTACAGAGAAATCCTATCTTGAAAAACCAAAAAAAAAAAAAAAAAGAGTGGAGGGGGATAGGACATTCAAGCTGGTTTTGCTATCACACCTCAAACGTTTACGGCTAAGGTCGCAGTACAGAGTGGGGCGTAGTAAAGGTGGAAAGGACTTCAGATTTTGTGCGTATGCATAGAAAAACCCTACAGTATTCAGGGTCTGGTGTTATCTGCAACTTCAGGCATCTATTTGGGAACTCGAATACAAACTTCAAGAATAAGAACCACTGCATGAATTGTGATGAGGCCAGTTAGAAGCTTCTGGGCCTTGCTGGAAGTCTGAAGGTGACAGGAGAATGTTGAATTCCTGCAGTAAGCCAGGCACGCTAGCTCCGAATCACCTATGCTCAGTCGCTGCAGCCACTAAGGGTAGGTTCTCCCAGATACCTCTTGGCACTTCTGTCCCCTTTGTGCCCATCTGGGGCAATGCAGATGGCTTTGGCTTTTGTGGATAGTCAGTTGCTTTGCTTCTATGGGCTACTGCAAGTCTGGAATAATTGTGTATAAGTCTTTTAGTGGACATATGTCTTTATTTCTCTGGGATGAAGAGTAGGTCTGGATTTGCTGGGTCATTTGGAGCATGGGAGCTGAGTGTTGAAGGGGTGAGGTGGGGGCAGGTAAGGCTTCCTGAGGGAGCAGACAGAAGCCAGGTGATGGAGGAGGCAGGGGGCATTAGTCAGGGCGAAGAACTCAGTGAGGGCGAGCCTAGCACATGCTGACATGGAGCCGCAGAGGTGCTGAGGTCAGCAGGCTGCAGCTCATTTGTCTGGAGCTGGGGGGTGGCAGCGATGGCGGTGGATGAAGAGGCAGGTGGAAGCCGGATCAGGTGGGATTGCAGGAGATTTGGGTTTTACTCTGAGTGTGATGGGGGTAGGATCAGCACAGCAACCGTATTAGACTGTTGGAGGCATACAGGAGACAGGAGGTGGCAAGCTGGAGAGCCTGGAGAACAGGAAGGAGGCCCTGAAGCTGGGGCAGAAGGGTACAAGACAGCAGGGGCCTGCTGACCGGCAGAGCCTTCAGCAGTCAGTGTTTCTGCTACCCCAGGAACTCAGGGAGGCTACCTCCATAGCATCCGCTTTTTAGAAACAGCACAGAATCGAAGTCTCAGAACTCCAGCTCAGCCAGGAGTCAGCAGTGCTGAAAGGTGGTCCAGGTGATGGATGCCCTGGGAGGCAGATACCCTGTGCAGAACCTGCTAAAAGGACTGGAGGGTGTGGCATCCTGGTCAAGCGCCTGCCTTTAGCATGTGCAAAGCTCTAGGTTCAGTCCCCAGTACCACCAACAGGAAAGAAACACAGTGAAGATTCTTCCCCATGACACACGTATGCACATAGAATTCACATAGCTCTGAGGTCTCCACACAGCTGAAAAGCTCTGGAGCTGGCTGCTCTACCTCCTTCCCTTTGCAGATGTGGAAACTGAGGCTCAAGGGGGATAATGGGTCTGCTCAGGGTCATCCAGGAGTGTCCCTCTTGGGCAGCCACACCACCTCCTTTGCAAAATGCCCATAAAGGCCCATGATGGCTGCACATATTGATTCCCATAGCAGCTCAACATACTCAGAGCATAGCCAGCATATAAAAATAAAGAATCTCGGCTTGGTAGTCCTGTCAATTAGGCCCAAGACCGCTCTCCAGCTAAAAACCATTAGGCGCTCTACTAATGGTTCATTCTTGGCCCTCTCTACATTTAGAGGCTTTTGAAGGGATGCCTAAGGTGACCCGGTTCCCTGGGAAAGGACTCAGTTGGGGCTTTCTGGTCCTGTCCCGGCCACCTGCCTTCTGCAAGCTCTGCTGACAGAGCCAAGAGGTCACAGAACAGGACTAATAGCCACCGCTGTTATTGAGTGCTTGCTGTATGCCAAAAGCCATGCTAAGTGCCTCATATACGCCTTCTCATCAGAGTTCTAGAACATACCCAGGAGGGTAGATGCTTCTGTCCCCACAGTACAGGGCAGGAGACTGGGACACGGGGATCACTTGTGTTTACCGCTGTGGCTGCAATCACAGCTTACTACTGTGCATGGCACACCAACAACAGAAAAGGAAATCGGCCTGGAGGCTAGCAGGCTGTCACCAGGCTGCCATCTGGGTCCCTCCGAGGTTTTCAAGAGAAGGAATTGCCCGGCCTCAGTCCACTCTCTTTACTTTGCAGGTAGCCATCTTCCCTTTCTCTTACATTTCCCCTTTTGATGAGGACACTAGCCACACCAGATCAAGGCCTACCTGACCTCAATTGAGCTAGATCTTTTCTGTAAACACCTTATCTCTAAATCCCCCTAGGTCCCAGAGAGGTGAGGCCCAGTCAAAGCCCAGGCTTTCCTCTCAAAAGCCGGTGCTACCATCCATTACTGTTGGTGAGCGTGAGAGGAATACTGAAGACCATTCATTCCCACTTACAGACGGGAAGTGTGGCTTAGGATGGGGGTTGGGAATGGCCCAAGTCGTGTGGCTGAGCAAGGACAGGTCAGGGGACAGCAACACTGCACCATGCTTCCAGCCTCCTGTGCACAACTTGTGGTCGTCCCCCCCTCAACCCCCCCCCCGCCAATGGCTCTCCTATCGAGTTGCTGTGTCATGTGCCCCTTCCTCTGGCAACGCCACACCCCTCATCTGAAAGGGTTGTGGCTTCCTCTAGCCAGGGATATAAATGACCCTGGCAGAGGATTTGCAAGGTTTCACTTCAGACTCACGTAAGTGGCTTCACTGGAAGCCTGTGTATCTTTGTTGGAAATCGATCCCCTGCTTCAGAAAGAATGCATCTTCAGGGAAAAAAAAATGTCCAGTCCAGTTTTTCAGTCTGCAATCAGCAAATCTGGCTTACTCCAGGGCCCAGAGCAAATTCTCAGAATTCCTGAGTGGAAGGGAGGAGGGATGGCAGGTAGATGCAGGGACAGATTGGGTACTGGACCTAGGCAGTACTTTGTGTCTCGATGGATTCGAAGAACTGAAGACTGGACAGACAGATCACAGAAAGATTTGGCCCCTCTTGCCAAAATCTGTCCTAGAGTTCTTGAATTTATCAAATGTCTCAGAGCTACAGAAGCTCTGAACTCAGCAGGAAATGTACGTATCAGCAAGTGAATTAAGAAGGAATTTCAGAGTAGAAACACAAGTACAGAAAGCATGACTGACCTGGTCTTGCTGCCTGTACCGTCTATGAGATCAAGACAGGGACTTTCGCTTGGTTTTACAGGCGAACACTGCCAGCAAGGAGAGTCCTACCTCCCAGGCCACTTAAAAAGGAAGGAAGACAAGGCCTGGCACATGCCAGGCTCTCCGTGAGTATCTCTGATTACTGCAGACTGAACGTTGTGACCCCACAAATCTGTATGTTGAGATTCTAGCCCTCAAGGTGAAGGAGGATGATGTCAGGGGATGGGGGCACTTGGGAGGTGACTGGGTCATACATAGGGTAGAGCATTTGTGAGTGAGATTAGTGTCCTTAGAACAGGAAGCCTTAGCAGCCATTACTAATCCATTACAACTAGCCTAGTCTAGACCATGATCCTGAACTCCTTTCTAGGAAAGGAAGGAAGGAAATACACACAAGCTCCCCACAAAAGCCATTTCCTTTCACAAATGTTTTGTTTCCTTCTTCTCTGACATCCCTCCTTTGGTCTGCCTCCCTCCCAAGGAAGAGAAGTCTGCCGACTATCCTTGGGAACCTGTTCTTCCCATAAAGCCAGGTGATTAAAATAAGCAAGCCTGCCCAAGTAAGAAGGATTGGATACAGGTTTTGTGGACATTTGGTTAAGAGGGCTCAGCTATTCTAGACAGGCTGGCAGCCATCTTTGCCGGCGCCTAGGAACAGCAGTCTGGACTGCTGCAAGCTAGAGCAATGCAGGGTGAAGCAGGAGAGAGGGATCCTAACAAAATAATTTACACCCTGAAACCAGCTGGGTCTAAAGGTAGTGCGTCCCTGCACTGTCCAGCAGTGCAGGTGAATAAATCCCCCTTCTAAACTGCGTGCGACTTGGAGTTTGCCTCACTTATCAATGACAAAGTGATGGCTAATTCATCTCTCTTACATTTTTAAAAAAAAATCCAATTTTCTTGTTGTCTTCCAAATTAATACAAAACTCCTAAAGAGGAGTCTAGAAGAATGGTAAGAAGCGTAAAAAAGCTTTACCTACAGCGTTATCAGAAACAACGCACGAAAAGCACAAACACAAGGAAGAATAAATAGATAAAATGGAGGCGCTCTAGGCCCAGTCTGGAAAGTACAGACCGGCCTGAAATCATAGATCCTTGGAAGGGCCTACCCCTAAACACTCAAGCCTTAAAGCCCCAGGCCAGCTGAACATAACACGATGCTCAGCCCTTTACAGCCAGGCCCCCAAAACCTCTAGCCAAGCAAACAGTCAGGGACCCTCAGAGAAGGTCTCCAGGTCTGATAAGAATGTATCCTCCAGCTCAGAGAGCAACACAGGGTCCAGTATTCAGAACTGGCATGAGCCTATTCCTGTCAGCTGCAAAGGAGCCATGGTAGCAGTGTGCTTGGGACAACAGCTCTGCCACAGGGGCACCCTGGACAGCAACCTCTGTGTCTTAGCAGAATTTCTTCCCACGGCTAGTGTTTCTGTCCATTGTAGGCAAACCTAATCCTGCCAGGCCTTTGGGATGCTGCGCAGTCTCCAGCCGACTGGCCACGCAGGTTAGCTGGCATGCTCCTAGCCTGCATACCCTCATTGCTCCCCCACCTGCTCCTCTGAGTCTGCGCTCTACTAGGGACTGCTTCCTCCCAATGCATTTGTTACAAGCCCTACAGACTTTAAAGAGTTCCAACCTAGAAAATATTTGTAGAAAAGAAGAGAGCTTTGGGAAAACTTAGGTGTGGGCTGTGGAAGGATCCAGTAAGTCTGAGTTGGTAAAACAAACAAAACTGCTGTCAAATTTGATGCGGATGAGATCCGGATCAAAGATGAGACATTGATGAGGAAGGAGATCTGGATCAAAGATGAGGAGACAGTGGCAAGACCTCTGACTGACTCCCTAGCAGGCATCTCAGATCCAACTGTGTGGCTCCCCCAGCAAGACACTGGGGCTCTGGCCCTGGGGTGGGGGCTATGCAGGAGTGACGGGACTCTCAGTACCACAGTCCTCTAGTCAAAGAGGCAAGATGGAGCCCCAGAACACATGGCTTTTAAAGAGGGTATATACAACATTCCATGGCTCGATGCTTTGTCCGACCTTTTCCTCGGAATTCCCACCCCCTCCGCAGCCCCTCTCTCACCATCAGATAACACGTGACTGCTGTACACCTCTTCCACCTCCACTGCCCCAGAAACAGCTTCGTATCAGCTGAGGGGCACCATAGGAGGTAGGGCGCTGGTATGGTCTCTTGCCTTACTTTTCCAAATGATCCTCTTATCTTGTATGTGAAGAAATCGAGGCTCACAGAAAGGGGATGGAGGGGGGTAGTCTCTCAAGATCCACACAGCTGGCTCCTAGCAAAGTCGTGCAACTAGGATCTCCCTGTATAAGCCCTTTGCAAAATGACAGGTCACTTCCTCAACAGCTGTGGTCCATGGAAATTCCGGGTCAGATTCTTGCCTGCCACGCAAAGAGAAGGGAAAGAGAACAGAGGTCCACGAGGCAGGTGCTATCTGGCTTCGTCATCGCCTTCCCTCCTCTCTGTGGCCTCCCAGCAGTCCCTTATCTCTCTGACATCTGTGAGCTTGGGTTGCTGGACAGGATGGGATTACCTGGGGGTGGGGAACTGATGCAGGCCTTTGAAATCCAAACTCCCTTTGTCTGGCACCTGGGTCTGAGGGGTGGTACTCTCTTCTCTACCCAGGGCAGCAGGGATAGTGGTCAGTGACATCAGGACCTCTCAGCAGGCACACCAATCCCCAGGCTCAGGAAGGCATTGTTTTGTTTTTAAACAATAGAAGCTTAGTGTATGCCCTAACTTGGGCTATGTTCTTGTGTTTGCCTGTCCTTGCAATTGATTGTGTGCACTTGAACTCAAGAGTCTCTTGAATTCCCACGAGAGTGGCAGGAAAGACACTTGCTCGACTGCCAAGTGATGCGTGTATGAACGTCCAGAGGCAGAGCTGGCCCTGGTCGCGTCTTGCTATTCATAGGCAGCCATTGTGCCTTTGAGCATCTCCAGAGTCTCCCGCATGCAGCAGGGAGGGAGGATGTAGGCTCCCACCTGGGGCCATCTGTGCGGGCACCCCTCACCTGCCAGCGGCTGCTTCCCTCGTGGTCTCTAACCTGTGGCCGCTTGACCAGACCACCCTGACTCTGGCTTTGCCAGTGCCCTGCTGAGATTCTCTCAATAAGCACTTCATTTTCTGGAATAATTTTTAACTACTTTCAAGCATACAATTTAGAGGTATTAACTATATCCGCACTGTTGTGCAACCATCACGCCACCCACTTCCTGAACTTTCCCCTACTTTAAATGTATCTGTTTCTAAACTAGGAGGGAGCTCCCTGGCAGCAGAGCTCTGCCCTGCTTCCCCCTATACTCCCAGTGCACAGCACAATGTCTGGCATGCAGTAGCTGCTCGATGAAGATGGGGGGGGGCGAACTGCCCCGTGTTCCTGTTCTTTCCTGGTTCTAGGCCCCATTGTGAGGTCAAGAATCAAGATATATGATCATACAAACCAGCTGGCAACAACACTCACCACTTCAGCACCAGCCTCTCTGCCCAACGCAACATTTATTGGTGGCTGAAGGGCAGGCCCAAAAATAAACCACTAGTATCAAATGCCACTCGGAGCTGCTCTTCTGATACCTGAGTGGCTAAAAGGCCTTGGAGGCTCTGTGATAGGGCTGGCAGGGGTTGGGGGACGGGAGATGTGTCACGGTAGCGTACAGAACCTGGATGTCAGAGCCGTAGCTGAGAAGAGAGTAACATAGGCATCAGAAAGCCAGGCACCCAAGGCCATCATATTTTAAAATTCAAGAAGGGGCAGAGGAAAAAAGAGGGAGAAGAGGAGACAAAAGATCCATCCATGGCTAACAAAATACCAGAACTCTTAGATAAAGGTGGGGTAGGTTATATTGTTACCCTTTTGCCTCTGGTATAACCACCCTGGCTCTCCCAAATTCCTGCCTTTATTTTGGTGTCTTTATACAGATTATGATAATTTTTTAAAAGAATGAACTGAAATACAATTTATTTTGATTATTGAATTATTTGCACAGTAGTAAGTGCTTTCTTGGCCACACCTGCCCTGGCCTTGGCAGAATACAATGAAGGAGTTACTGTATATAGGAGACTAAAATGGAATTATGTCCTAGGCCATGTCATTAGCTGAGCCTTGGGAACCCCATTCCAATCTCTCTGCAATGGGACCTCTAAGCCTTCCCTGGCTGAGGAGTTGCCCTAGCCTGTTTGGTGTGGAAAAGCATTTGGGGAAGCTATAAAATGCCTTCCTTAGGAAATGCTATTAAATTCTTCTCAAAGTAGCAAAAGGACTAACGAGAGAGAGTAGTAAGCACCATTCAGTTTGGGGCTTGGCTTTTGAGACAAGTCCTCAATACAGGTCCTCAATACATACCCAGATTGGACTCAAACTCTTGGTCTCCTCCCTCAGCCTCTTGAAGACTGGCTATATATATATATACATATATATATATATATATGTATGTGTATATATATATAAATGTAAACACACACACATATGCACGCACGCACACACACATACATGACAGAAGTTTGTTTATTCTATCTCTGTCTCTTTCTTGATACAACCCACACTTTTAGAAAATGCTCTACCATTGAGATACATCTACATGTCTATAGTCATATACATTTGTGTTTGTATTTATTAGTACTGTATATGTGCATCCTGTGGGCATGTGTGTCACAGCAGATGTGTGGAAGTCAGAGAACACTCTGCAGAGTTGGTTCTCCCCCTCCACTTTTATGTGGGCTCCAGGGGATTAAACTTAAAAAAGTCTGGCTTTTGCATGACACTGTCTTTCCCCCAGCTCCCACCCATCTTGCCCATCTCGCCCATCTCACCAGCCCTTGTTTGTCTGGTTTTTAAGAAAAGACCTCACTATGCTACCCAGGCTAGACTTGAATGTGCTTTGTAGCCAAAGTGGGCCTTGAACTTTTGGTCTCTTTAGCCTTCTGAATAACTGGAATTATGGGCCTGCACCAGTAGGCTGTGCTGTCTGTCATTAAGTGAACTGTGAAATAAATACTCACTGTTTATAAAGGAATGAAGTCTGCCAAATGACTAGTGCTCATTTAAGAAGAACGAGAGACCTTACAAGATGGCTCAGTGGATTAAGGAGCTTGCTGCCAAGCTTGGGGACCTGAGTTTGATACCCACCTGGTAGAAGAGAGAAAATTACTAAACTTGTTCTCTGACCTTCACGTGGCACTGGCAGACAACCCCACCCCTCAAAATAAACAAATACATAAATATTTTTTTTTGGTTGGAGGGTGTGGGATGAAAGATGAGAGAAGATTCCTGTTTTTTTCCCCAAATCAAGGCATTCTCTCACCTTCTGACTTACTAATAAAAAAAGTTAGGCATACTGTTGGACCTGGGAAATGCGCCTTTTTACCCCTATGCAGCTGAAAGTAGCAACCCCTGGAATCCTCACAACACTCTGTACTATTCTTTCCCTCATTCAAGAGGGTTCCCCAAAATTAGAGTATATCTGAAGCCCAGCTAGAGCCTCCTGGGTTGTACAGCTGAGGAGTACCTGGTTTGGGATGACAAAAACATTCTGACCAGACAGGCATGGTGGTGCATGCCTTTATTCCCAGCATTCAAGGGGCAAAGGCAGGCAGATCTCTGTGAGTCTGAGACCAGCCTGGTCTATACTGTGAGTTCCAAGACAGCCAGAGTTATAGAGTAAGAAGGGACCCTGCCTCAAAACAAACAAACAAACCAAAAACTCAAACATTTTTGGGATAAACACTGAGGAGGAGATTCTACAGCTTGGCGAATGCATTTAGTATAACATTTGTAAACATTTTGTATACAATAGTGCTTTGTTTTTACTGCAATAAAAGCAGAAAGAATGTTACAAAGTTTCAGAAACTAAAAAGACTAAGAAGAGGGGGGAAAAAAAGAGAAGCCACACGCCCCATTTGAAAGCTCACTGGAGTCCTAGAAGTCCATTTTCTCTGGTTCTGTTCATGTTGTCTCCTGCCCCAGCTGGCAGCAGAGATGGCAGCGCCTGGCCGGGGCTCATCTGAAAAGCCCTTTGCCTGTTAGCACTGTTATAAATAACCAGAAAGAGGCAGAAAGGGACTCTGGCAGAAGAGTGAAGGTCAGGCAGCCCCATGCAGCATCTGAGGAAATGTCATACTCGACAGGCCAGCAAGGTGCATGCTCACATCTTTCGCCCATCTGCCCAGGTGGAATGAGGCCTTGCTGCGACCTGCCCAACACGAACAGCCCTGAGGTGGCTGACTCCTTGGGGGCTCTGAGCTGGGACTGGACCCTCGAGGAGTGCCCTTTTCCTAGCAGACTGGAGCCTTGGCAGACTGAGCCAGCCAGGCCCTTACACCAGCCCAGGCTTCTTGGCCAGCCCTCCACTCAACCCACCCAGGGAGCGTGACTCAGGCAGTGCTTAACCCACCAGTGCCCCTGCTGCACACAGTGTGGGAGCTGGAGGGCCACATGGCCCATCTGGTCCTGTGGTTCCCATGCTGGGCTCCCTGGGGAACCCCCAGCCTGTTCTTTTTCTCCCCCACAGCCCCAGTAAGGCCTTAGGCTTTGAAGAGAAAGGAATTCCGAGGGAGTTAATTAGATTTTCCATTTTTATTAGCTAACTGCTATACAGCGGCAAGCAATCTCAGTATTTAACCTTAGTGAATTCAACACAATATGCCTGACCCTAAAATAAAATAGCCACGTTTCTATTTTCTATACTTGAAAACTGGGGTACATATTTTGCCTTTGAGGTCTGATTGCATGCATATACACATACCCACACTACTCACAAGCACACTTTGAGGGTGACTTAAAGGCTTTATGAGGCTAATTTGACCCAGACTGCATACTAAGCAACCGCTCCCGAAGGAATCTCTCCATCACTGGGTCTGAGTGGCCCATGAGAGCCTAGCCAAGTGGGTGTGCTCCATTAGAGAGGAAAGAATCTGAGGCTTGAGGGTAATGAGGTTTGCTGAGCAGGAATGTGAGTCTCTATCTAAGCCTGAACTGTGTGTCGCCCTATTAGGGCTGTCCCACAGTGTGCCTGACAATGCAGAGAAAGGCCTGCTTGACTCTGGGCTGATAGATTTGGAAGCACTGGAGAGAGGGCACGTTCCCAGTGCCTGCTGACTCCTTTGAGTCTTTCTGATTCAGAATCCAGGCAAGACCTGGGAGAAGTGTACCCAGGGTGGGAGTTCAGGACTTACCAGCACTCCAGCAAGCCAGGCTGGGCATACTATCTGGCTGAAAATCCTACCCTGGACCAAAGCTTCATAGGATTTCCAACCTAGCTTACCCAGAGGAGCCCTCTCTTTTACACATCTCCCTGACTGCAGAACAATGGTCTTCCTTCCCCTGGAACACAGCTCTTGAAGTTTGGACCCTTGACCTCTGCCATGTCCCAGCTACTGCCCTACCATTCAATCTCAGAGAGATCTCTGACATCATAAGTCACACATTTTCTGAGGCTTATGGAGCTATACTTTGGCCATAGCACCAACCCAGGGCCTGGTTGCCTCTACTGTACAGGAATATGGTCCTGGCTCTGTCTTCTCTGGGCCAGCACCTAGAATGGTGCCCAACCTTTGTGGAAGGGTAGGAGGGGAGCTGAGGAGAGAGCCACCACTCCTCTGGCCAGTTTTGATAATTCGGTCTCATAGTCCTATGACATCCATCATTCTCCCCCCCCCCTTGAAAGGGGGCTTCTGTATCCATTTATTCCCCATGGAAACCTCTTTCCTTTTCAGTGGGTCAGATGAGAAATCCAGACCCACAGACTCCCAGATAAAGCTGGTGGGAAAAAGAGATTCTCTTTGGTCCCATAGGCTTTCCTTGGTCATGTGGCTAAGGAGGGCCAGAGGCCAGGCAGGCTGCTCTGCCGGGGAGGCTATGTAGGCTCCAGTGATAATGGGTTTTCGGTCATAGTGGGGTCTGCCTTCTGCAGAATGTCCTGGGGGGAGGAACATCAAGAGATCTGTCACTCAATTACAGGTGCCCACTGACTTCTTAAGGAGCAGGTGACCAATGGTGTGGGGCATTGCCCATACTGTCCAGGAGTCTCTCAAGCCTGAGAAAGGAGGCTGGCAGCCCTAGTCCACACTACACAGCAGTAGGAGCAAATCCCTTCACTCTCTTTGCCAGGACTTGGGATCGCAGAGCTTGCAAGAATTCTTTCATTCTAAAGCGGGTATTCTCCCCTCTGCACTTCCCAACAAGGTAGAAGTTAAAACGTTTTTCCAGTCATGATGCTGAGGTGCCAGGAGGGGAAGCGGCTGCTATAAAGCTACCTAGCAAGTCAAAGAAAGGAAGAGGACTCCATCCTCTCGACCTCCAGCTTCTAGCTGAAGCAGTAACAGAGAACAGCAAGGGGGGAACCCAGAAACACATTCTCTGTGCAGTGGCATGGACCTTGGACTGGTTGTCTCTCTGAGCCTGTTTCCCACATCCCAACACTGGCCAGCCTCAGAGACCAGAAGTCACTGGGGTCTTGGTACATGTAGGGTCACCAAGAGACACCCTGAGTATAGCAGAAAGCCTCAGAAGTCCCATAAGCAACTCCTCGTGAGGAGGAAGACATGAAGGGCATGAGTACTGAGGGACTAAGTGTCATGGGATGGATCGTGAGTTAAGGGTAAGAGATCTGGTATCTCTTCACTGGTTCCTCACTGTGGGGTCCCAGCAGCAACAGCCTCACCTGAGATACCTGCCTTTCATGCTGACCTGGACCTCAGGAATCAGACCCTGCAGTTAACAAGCTCCCCTGGTAACACACATGCACACTCAAGTTTGGGAAGCAAGAGTGTTAAATAAAATTAGAAAGAGACCCCAACCCGTGACTGAATGCAACCTCTTAAATTCTCCCGGCTGGCAATCCCTGTCTAGTGAGAGCAGATAATGTAGAGTACCATTCTAGGTCCTGCCCGGTGCTTGGTAAAACCACAGAGGCCAACCACTGCACCAGGAGCCTGGCAGGTAACAGCTGCTCAAACTATTACGTGTTCTTCTCCTTCCTCAGGGGCCAGAAGGGAGGCGGCTTCTGCTTTAATTCCAAGTCCTGCCTGCACATCTGGGAGGCGAGGCCGAGACCCCATGGGCAGCAACAGATGGGGATAGGGTGGGAGCAGAGAGGAAAGAGGACAGGAAGTCAGCAAGAAAAACAAGCACCAGAAACCATCCAATCCCCAGAGACACCGTTGTTCAGCTCACACGCTAAAGCAGGCGCCCGGCCAGAAGCCAGCAGGCCTGAGCAAGGATCAAGAGGAACTACAAGGCTGTGTCCCCTCATGCCATACATGATAATGCCTTTCTTTCTAGGCTGGGCTCTGAAAGGATTCTGGTGGCTAGAGGAGACATAACACCAAGGGTCAGTAGAGCAATAGATCACAGATCAATGCCGGGGCTATGGGCCACGCCCTGAGCAGGGTCAATGGGATAAGAGGTCCTGCATTGCAATTCTCGCCAAATGTTTTAACCTCTCTTATGTTCCAGATAACAGAGCATTAACAGTCCTACGTGGTGCCCTCAGATCCTTATGGGAATTTAATGAGAAGAAATTTGCTGCGTGGTATCTGGTACAAGGTCAGTGCTCAGAAGACAAGGCCTGGGCTGCAGAGATAGACCAGATGGAGAGATGTCAAGAATGAGTGCTGCTCTCGCAGAGGTCCGGAGTGCATGGATCACAACCACCTGTAACTCCAGCTCCAAGAGACCCAACATCGCTGTGGGCCTGCACACGTGTGGACATATCCACACACAAACACATACTTCATTTTTTCTAAAGCTTAAAAAACAAAAAGATGGCAGTGGTCATTAGTGAGACGGCCACGCGGTCCTGAAGCAACTGCTGGAACAGCTGCAGCTATGTCTGACGGATGGCTCTGCAACTTGCCCACCACACAGGCATGGTGCTAACCTGCAGTTCTGAGACCGGCCCAGTCTGCAGTAGAGTCCCCTCACACCACAAAGTAGCCATGGCCTCTTGCCTCCACTTGTGCTCCTTTGAGCAGTTTAAGGCAATTCCAGGCTGCTGGGTAAGGTAGCTGCCCTCATCACCCTCAATGCAGACTTGAGATCACCAAACCCCTCCAGGGCCCTCTCGGGGAAAGACTAAACCTTCTCTTGCCTGGAGACCTTGTAGGGTCTGGCTCCTGTCTTCCTTTCCTGGGTCATTTTGCTGTAGCATTCCTCTGCCTCAGATCTCAGCCTTGGCTGACCTTTTCTGTCCCTGACATGCCCCAGGATCTGTCCCCACAAGGTTTTGTACACCCCATCCTCTCTCCATGAAACACAGCTCCAGCATGGACATTTTGCCCAGGTAATTCATTTCTGCCCATCACTTTTCCTTCCTTACGAAGCTTTCCCTGAATCTGCAGACCACATTAGAAGCCCAATTGTATCCTCTCATAGCTTTCTGGACCCAGAACCTTCTAGAACTTATAATGAGAAATTAAACATATGTCTGCATGGTATCTCTGGTACCTGATACATAGTACGCGTTCAATAAGCACTCTGAGAAATCTTGAGTCACCATCATACCCATTGTTCCACATTGGGCCTCCTTTCTCACCTTATCATCCTCTAGTCCCACGGACGACATAAGCCCAGATGCTGCCTGATCCTTAGTCTACATCCAGGACCCAAAGGCTTTGTGCCAGAGGTCCAAACATTTCTAGATCTGATTTTCTTGAAAGCAGACCGGGCCTGGATGATAGCCAGGGGAGACGTGTGTTGCCGGCCACGACAGTAAACGCTGATGAAGCTGTCTGGCCCAGCTGAGCCAAGATCAGGAAATGCCAAGATTTAAAAGCATCCGGAACCCATTATTTATTGTTGTTCTTGCACTTCCAGGCTATTTTGAGCTTCAGATCAATCGGCTGCCTCTCTTCCTTCCAAATATTACTCCTGAAACACCCAGAATTCACCTGGCCTACCTGTCAGGCAGGGGTCAGCTCCCCAACCCCACTCACCAGTCACAGATGACAACAGCAGAAATAAGGTGGCTGTTCTTGTGGCTCAGTTGTCCCTGGGGGGAGTAGGGGACTTCACTGACACACCCCCGCAGCAACCCCAAGGGAGGATTGCTGTAGCGGTGCAGAAATGGGCTCAGGTAGGCAAAGACACTTGTCTAGAGATGGAGAGATGGTGCAGGGTCTGAAAGCACTTGCTGCTCTTGCAGAGGACCCAGGTTCTATTCCTAGCACCCATGCAATGGCTTACAACTGTCCGTGACTTCAGTCCCAAGGAATCCATTGCACAATTCTGGCCTCCTAAGGGCACCAGGCACACTGGCACACAGACATACATGCAAGTACAATACTCATATACATAAAATAAGTAAAATTGAAAAATTAAAAAGAAAAGAAAAAAAGAACGGAAGACAGAAACCCGTCCTGAGTTGCACAGCTGGGAAATGCTGAGGAGGAATGGAGCTGGGACTTGACGCCAAATCTTCCAGTGCCAAAAACTAGGTCTACTCCATTTAGCAACGTGTCCCTTCCTAGCTCCATCCAAGTTTCTCTAAACACTGTAGGGGTTCCCACATCTCTGAATGCCTGGATACACCCTCCTAGCCACATACAATGGTCCCCACCATTCCTGTACTATTGATCAAAAGAACATTCCCTCTTCGGGACTGGACAGATGCCTCCGTGGCTAAGAGCACTTGCTCCTCCTGAAGAGGACCCGGGTTCTGTTCCTCGTACCACGTGGTGGCTCACAACCATCCAGTCCCATGTGTGCACCAGGCACACATGCAGTGAACAGACATTCGTGCAGACAAAACTACCATACACATAAAAGTAAATAAGCAATTTTTAAATGCAGTCAATTTAAAGACAAAACACCCTTCCATCTGCATAGCCACTGCCACAGTAGCTGTGGGAAAGGAGGGCCAGCTCTGTATGATTTGCCTGTGCTTTTGACTGTTAGCAGGACACACCGAGATAATAAGAGCCCGAGAGAATGGCAATAAAGGATTGCTTAAGAGAAGGGGGAAGCCAGAGAGAATATTTTCCTTCCATTTAATGTCCTCTGCAGTTGGAAGGCTTTTGTTTTTAATCATATATATATATGATTAAATGCATATGTTTTTAATCATATATATATATTTCAATCTATTCTTTGAAACCCAGTTCCTATGACCCATACATAGCCACCCCGACTTCCCCAGCTTGTCCTTCCCCTTATTCTTCCTCTGGCCATCTGGGCTGGCCAGTCTCTGCTCTGTATGTACACATCTTAGGGCCCTCCCCAGTGGGAGTCAGGCATCCCTCTGCTTGGGGTAGGGCATGAGGCAGGCGTTCGGCTTTCTGTCTAGGCGGACAGCCTAGCAAAGCCAAATAAGTCAGAAGCACTAAAATGGAGCCTGGGGAGGGAAGGGGAGGCAGAAAGCAGAGAATCTGAGGTAAATTCCACTGCTGGCTACCAGCCCAGCTCTCTTTCCCAAGCAATGACTCAAGCGCAGCTTCTGCCAACAGACAGTCACCAAAACTCATCATGGCCCTGCTTATTAAATAGAAAGTGCGTAAAATAGAGCCACCACTACTCATCCTGGGGCAGGGACAGAGACAGGGTTGAAGGACCATCCTTCCAGATGGCTCATCTACAGTGCTCCTAGGCTCACCAGGAGCTTAACGGTTATGTCATCTCCAGCAAGGAGGCATCTATCCCTTCCCTGAGATCTGGGAGCGTTGGGGACCATCTCATCATAATAACCATTGTCCTTGTAGGAAGCCTTGGTACCAAGTGCCTTACAAGGCACCTTACTTTACTGACTGGCAGCCAAGTAAAGGCAGAGTGTCCTCCTCATCTTGGGGTGATCTGGAGTTCAGAGATAGGAAGTAATATGCGCTCAAGATTGCAGTGTTACTGGGGTCAGGATTGGACCAAACCAGCAAAGGGCCTGAACTGGAGCTTGCTGGCCAGAGCTGTGGGACTATAGGCTGGACCCATAACCTCATTCTATTTATTTGCTTGCTTGAAAGTATTCAGCCCAGGCTACTTTCTGTCTCTAATCACACATTCAAAGGGGGCATGAAGTAGGGGCAAGAAATACTCGATCTCCATTCACTCTGAGATCTGCCAGAGCAGAATGACCGGTCCCCCGCCCTCCTGCCTTCTTTTTCTTTCTCTTCCTTCTCCCTCTTTGGATTTTTTGAGACAGGGTTTCTCTGTGTAGCCCTGGCTGGCCTGAAACTCACTATGTAGACCAGGCTGTCCTTGAATTCATGGAGATCCACCTGTCTCTGCCTCCCAAGTTCTGGGATTAAAGGTGTGTGCCAACATGCCCAGCAAAAAGGCAGACCCTTGCCCTGGGAAGGAAAGCAGTTCTGTTACAGAGAACAAGGGCATGACAGAATCAGATGCAAAGAAGCTGCTTTTGATCTTTCCTTTTTTATTTGTATTATTATTTTCTGTTGCCATTGCTTTGAGACAAGGTCTCATGTAGCACAGGCTGCTGTGAACTCACTATGTAACTAAAGATGGCCTTGAACTCATGATCCTCCTGCTGCTACACCAAAGTATGAGGATTGAAGACATGAACCATGATGTCTGGAGAGCGTGAGTACTTGCATGTGTGCTTGCGTGTCCACATGTATGTGTGTGTGTATGATCGTGTGCGTGCATGTGTGTGTGTGTGTGTGTGTGTGTGTGTACAACTGCAAGCACTCATATGCAAGTGCAAAGGCCAGGGACAATGATAGGTTTCATCCTCAGGAATCTTGCCTACCTCCTTTGAAACGAGGTCTCTTATTGGTCTGGAGCTCACCAATTAGAGATTGTCCTGTCTCCACCTCCCCAAGCACTGGGAGTATAAGCATGTGTCTTCTGGCATCAGCCTCCCATCCTCCTTTTTGGTATGTACTCTGTAACTGATCTTAGCCTAAAGATTGAGAAGCAATATGGTATGGACTCTGCTCAAAGTCCTTGTAGGTTTAGCTGATGGGGCTACTTGGAGGCACTGACATACTGTTAAGAATACTGATTTTTGAGGCCAACAAGATGGCTCACTCAGTGGGTAAAGGTGCTTGCCACAAAGTCTGGCAAACTGAGTTCAGTCCTTGCCACAACATGGTAGAAAGAACCAACTCCCACTAACTGTTCTTGATCTCCATATGTATCTATGGTATACATCCCTGCATGCACAAAGACAGACAGTGCACTTTGGAATCAGAAAGAGCTGCATAGGTTTGTGCATATTCACCCAGCTCTGTGAATGTCACCAAGATGAGATCTTCACATCTCTGCACCTCAGCTTTGCTCGTACAGTGGGAATGAGAAGATCAGGACTATGAGGGAAGCGCCACGGGCCCCTAGTACAATACAACAAAGTCCTCAGAATGTCTGTGAATGCACAAAGCAAAACACGAAATACAAGATTAGAAAGAAAAGTAGTTAATTATCAAAATGCACTGTCTTAGTTAGGGTTCCTATTGCTGTGAAGAGACACTATGACTACAGCACCTCTTATAAAGGAAAACATTTCACTGGGGTAGCTCTCTGACAGTTCAGAGGCTGAGTCCTTTATTTGTCATGGCAGGAAGCAAGGCAGCAAGCAGGCAGACATTGTTCTAGAGCTGAAAGTCCTCATAGCTCAAGAAAGGCAACAGGAAGCAAACTGTCTCATTGTGTGTGACTTGGGCATATATATGACCTCAAAGCCTGCCTCCACAGTGACACACTTCCTCCAACACGGCCACACCTCCTAATAGTGCCACTCCCTTTGGGAGCCATTTTCTTTCAAACCAGCACACACATTTATAGAATATTGAAGAGGTGGACTGAGAGATGGCTCGGTGGTCAACAGTATGTATTAGTCTTGAAGAACCTGTCAGGTCGTGCACAACTGCCTGTAACCCCAGCTCCAGGGATCCACTGCTTTCTTCTGGCCTCTATGGACATCTGCTTGCATACAACCACCCATAGATACATATACATCACATATACACAGATTTTAAAATCTTTTAAAAAAATATTTAAAAGGGTGAATTTCTACCCCAATGGTGTTTTCCCTTATTAACACACTAAGTAATAACAGCTAGTGGCAAGTCTAGTAATTATCTACAACTTCTAATTAGCAATAAACCCAAATATTTCCAGAGAATGTTGATAGCTACAAAGTGATATGAAAATATCTGTGATTTCCACTGGTGACAAAAATCACAGGCACCACTAATACTTTTTTGCCACCTACATTCATATTTAAAGGAAATGTTAAAGATGATTTCTCATTCAAAGTCACATACCTCCAAAGCATGAGATTGCCTAGTATTCTACAGAAAGGCGGGCACTCTCCTACACCTAACAGGACTTAAGGTTCCACCTTCATGCCCACAGAGGTCTTCTAAAGGGAGTGAGGGTACAGGGAAATGCTGCATGGCTCTGGGTCCTAAGGGCTCAAGGTAGGATGTGGGTTATAATACGAGGTGGTTGGATAAGGGCTCTGGGCCTCAAAGCTAATCCAGAAGCTTAGGCCAGAAGAGGGTTAAGCCTCCATCAAACATCGGCACAGCTATCTCTGAGCACAGAAAAAAATTTATTCTTGACCTGGAGTGTAGCTCAGATGGGGAAGTGCTTGCCTAGCGTGCGTGAAGCCCTGGCTTTGAACCACAGTGCTACATAAGGTGGGCATGGTCACACGTACTTGGAGTCTCAGCACTCATAAGATGAATTCAAGGTCAGAAACTCAAGGTCATTCTTGGCTGTACGTGAGGCTGTGAGCAGGAATGGGCTACAGAAGACCTTGTCACATTAAAAAAAAAAAAAAGTTTCAGGTGTGGTGGTTCATGCCTTTGACCCCAGCACTCAGGCGGCAGAGGAAGGTGGTTCCAGGCAGCTGGTCTACATAGCAAGATCTTGTCTCAAAAACTAAATAAATAAAGCTGGATGATGGTGGCAAACACATTTAGTCCCAGCACTCTGGAGGCAGAGGCAGAGAGATCTCTGTGAGTTCAAAGCTAGCCTGTTCTACAGAGTGAGTTCCAGAACAGCCACTGTTACACGGAGAAACACTGCCTTGAAAAACATAAACAAACAATTTTATTTTGTGGCAGGGTCTCTCTGTGTTGCCTTGGCTATCCTGGAACTTGCTTTGTACACAGGCTGGCTTCAAATTCTGCCTGCCTCTGCCTCTCGAGTGCTGGGATTAAAGGTGTGTGCCACTTGTGTATAGGAGGAAACTGAGTTTCCCTTGTCTGCCTTTAAACACAGGTTCTTAGTCACTGTATTGTTCTTCTTTCAACACACACACACACCGATCCTAAAAAGAGAAGGAAGCGGGATCATACAGAAAAATGCAGAAGGATGGGACCAAAGGGACAGCACTCCAGGCTTACAACCTCATCCTGTTCGGATGCCACTGCCTCCTGAACACAGTGCTCAGAGGAGCTGGCAGGGCTGTGTATCCACTCTTGGACTCACATTCGCATGTAGAGCCGTGGGAATTTCCTACGGCTCCCTGCTCCTTGGGTTTTTTTTTTTTTCTTTTCATTCCAGGCCTCTAATCTCCAGGTCAGGTTTCCAGAGCTCTGAAGTGTCCTCAGCCTGGGAAGCCGCCCAGCTAAGGCTGCTTGAGAGCCTGGGGGTCTGGAAAGATACTTGCCGAGTCCCAGTAGTTCAGCCTCTACCTAATGTTTGAACCACGACAGTTGCAGGTGCTAACGGGAGGAGCTGTTTATGTCTGCGGCATCGGGGAGGGCGCCTGAGTTCCAGGGAGGTCCACTGAGCGAGGAAACCAGAAATCTAACACCCTACGCCATGACATTTAACCTCTCTTCTACAATAAAACAAAACCTTTCTTGTTTGAGAGTTGTTCCCAGGGACGCCCAGGAGGCAGAATTACAGAACAGTGCGTGAGAGGAAACCTTTGCCTCAACAGGTCTAACTCAGAAGGTAGGAAGTAACTGAGGCCTGGTTGGGGATGTGTTCTGTTTTGTTTTGTTTGCAATTGGGATTGAACCTAGCACATCATACATGCTAATCAAATGCTCTACAACTAAATCATAGCCTGAGCCCTCTTTGTACTTTTTTTTTGGTTTGAAATAGCTATTTAGGGGTTTTCACTAGGTAGCCCAGGTTGGTCTTGACCTTGTGGTGCTCCTGCCTCAGTCTCTTGGAATGGCTAGAATTAAAGACCTGTGCCACTGTGCCTGGCTGAGAAAGTCTTTGATGGAGTATCTGGCATTCCTTTGAGCTGTATTATGCTACCTCGTGTGTCCCCATGGCCCTGGACACAAGTCAAGGTAATGCAGGGGTCATACATCCTTGGGGCACTTGGCCCCACGATGGATACACTCCAGGAAAGCAGGCCTAATGAATAGGGCTTGCATTCCGATATGGTGACAGCAGGGAGGGCAGGTGCTGGGCAGACAGTGTGCCACCAGCAGCCGAGGGGGCAGCTGCTATGCAGGAGTTGGCCTCCAGCAGAACTGCCTGTGACCATTTTAGCCATGTTGCCATGGGGCAGTCCTGGCCAGGACAACAGCCTCCTTATATAGGGCAAAGTGGGAATCCGTGCCCACTCTGCTAGTTCAAAGGCAATAAGCACAGAAGAAACAAAAGAGGCAACTGCCCTTTAGAGGCAAGCATAACTCTACCATTTTACTGCAGATTAAAATTCTCGTGTTTTCTCTCTCTCTCTCTCTCTCTCTCTCTCTCTCTCTCTCTCTCTCTCTCTCTCCTGTGTATCCATACATGTGTACAATAAAACAGCTATTCAGGACAAACTGCTCTGAAATAGGTTCTCCGAGCCTTAGCTCTGCTGGACCTGATCCAGGCAAATCCTGTTGCCTCCATGGGCCTCAGTTTCTCCACATGAATATGCAAGAGTCAAACTAGGCCCTACCTATCATCCTTCTGATTTAACGTTTGCTAATTCTAGAGAACCAGACAAGCTTCCAATGTCATACTGGGAAGGCTCCAAGAGACTTCTCTAGGACTTCTTTACCTAAAGTCGACTCTTAGCCTTCCTTTGATAGCTTGTATCAAAAGGTGCTGGCACATTTTCTGTGTAGACTTTTAAGCCAGAAGGTCTCTTTACAACTACTCCACATTGTGCGATAGAAGCTGTCCCAGACTCCACATAAAGAAATGTGTGTGGCAGGTTATAATACAACTTTATTTACGGGGCCAGAGAGGCAGCTCAGTGGTTAAGAGCACTGGCTGCTCTTTCAGAGGTTCTGAGTTCAATTCCCAGCACCCACATGGTGGCTTGTGACCATCTATAATAAGATCTGATGCCCTCTTCTGGTCTGCATGAAAACAGAGCACTCATGTACAGAAAATACATGAATAAATAATTTTTTTAAAAAAAATCTTTCTTTATAAAACCAGGCTGCTGACAGACATTAGCCTACAGGGTTATAAAGAAGTCTGCTAGCCCCTGGAATTACCATCATGCTAACTTCTGAACACACAGTAGGTCCTCTCTTTGCCCTACGCTGCCCCAGGCACTGGGTCTTTAGAGGGGCTACTTCCACTCTGGTAGAGCTTCTAGCTGCCATTTTTCTAATGAACCATACGTCTCTGAAATGAGGCCACTGTCTTCAGGAAATGCCACAGTTCCCTGCTTAGGTGCTATCCTTGGCCTGCAGTGACTAGCCCACTGCCCCTGAAAGCAGAGGCTGTATCTAAAAATGAGAGTCTCTGGGCTCTGAAGGAAAATCACTTTGGGGACAACAACTTAGGGTCTCTGTGATGGTCCCAACAAAATGGCTCACTAGATTCAGGAAGACAAGGCTGCTGTGTGGGACATGCAGGGAAGCTGGGGTGTGCCTTGCCTTCCCACAAATACTTGTGGCCTGATTGCTAAGCGGGGTGGTGCTGGGCACAACTTTAAGCAACACGCTGGATCTTTCAGGAGACAGAGGCTGCTCTAATGAGCCAATGTCCTTCTGGTTTTCCCCTGGGACTTGATGATCTAACTACTTCTCCCTGCTGGCAGGACACCTCTCCTCTGAGTCAGGGACTCCTCCTGGTGGGCAGCAACACTCCAGCCTACGCAGGGCATGGCACCCTCACCTGTTCCCAGGAAGGCCAGGAGGAAAGAACAGTAGCAGCCACCCCAGAAATCAGAGAGATGAAGGACCCACCCAGGGTAGACATAAAGAACCATGGCAAGATGAGCTGGAGAGGGCGACTGAGGATGTCTGGCCTGTCATGTCATCAGCACAGTTCAAGAAGAGGAAGACTTCTGCTGTGGGATCTTAAGGGTGGGCGCAGGACGTCAGTGGAGGACCGGCACCTTTTTTTGTTCTCCCGAGGGAGAATGTTAAAATCAAGTTGACTGTTTCCTTTTTGCTGCGAGTTATCCAGAGGGTGACGGCATGCCAACTGTGACTAGTGCACCACAGGCCAATCTAATGAGAAAGTACAACTATGCGGAGAAGCGCTTCTGCGTCTGCTCTGGCTCACGTTGTTTATCAGTCTCACAAGGTGGGAGCTAGCATTAGCTCACCTTACAGAAGCCAAAACTCAAAGGGAACAACAGACAACCATCGTCGTCAATCAGATTCGGAGCCCTCAAGCGTTAGCATCTACATAAAACCCATTCCAGAGGCTAGGAACACAGCTCAGTTAATAGAGTGCTTTTTTGCCTAGCTCACTTGAAGCCTCGAGTTTCAGCCCAAGCACCAATATAAAATGGTGTGGTGGTGTCCATCAGTAATTTAGAACTTGGGAGGTAGAGGAGGAAGGACCAGAATTTCAGATCATCCTCAACTACACAGAGTTCAAGGTCAGCCTGGGCTACATGAGATCCTGTCATTCATAGAGAGATATAAATAGAATACCACTCCTTAAACAAAACCGAGGCCCTGGCTCTCTCTTTGCCACCTTGCCTGGGCCAGGCCCCAACATGGAATCACCTGGCTCCAGGAAAAGGTCCTTGCTGTTACTTGGCCCCTTTGGCCTCTGAGAAGATGCTATGTAGAGGGGGAGGATAGAGACTCTAATCTCTCTCATCCTCCACTCTGCCCCAAAGGAGCACAGGTCTCCTGTGGGAGCTCCTGAAACAAAGTCTACTTGCCATTCCTATTTTACAGCATCCCCACCCTTGACTCCAAATACCAGCAGGCTCGGTCTTCCCTCCCACCCTGTCCTGGCAGGTGATTGCTCTCAGCACTTCCTCATCGTCCTCTCTCTTTCACTTGTCTAAGGGCCACCTGTGCCCTGTTGGTACCCCCTCCAGTGGCTTCAGCACTATTTTCCCATGAGGAAGCTTTGGACTCAAGGCAAGGATTTATAATATGTACCCTGGGCTGAGGAAAAGCTCATTAGTCCTGTATTTACTTAGTGAGCAAAGCCCTTTCACATACGCACAGAAAAAGGCACGCAGCCCTGGGACATGGCCCTCAATATCTTAATCTATAAACCATTACAAGAAAGCAGGCGGGTACTGCTGGACATTGTGTCCTTCGCTCTCGGGGCTAGGCTGGCCTTGAAACTGTGATCCTCCCTTTCTACCTCCCAAGTGCTAGGATTACCCAAAGTGGGGGAAATCACCACAGCCAGTCCGTGTGTGTGTGGGGGGGGGTACTGGGCTTTGAGTTCAAGACCCAACCCTATTAGGCAAGCACACTACCACTCAGCTAGATCCCCCAACCCTTTCAGTACTTTTCATTTTGAGAAAAGGTCTCACTAAATTTCCCAAGCTGGACTTGAACTTGCTCCACAGGCCAGACAGGCTTTGAACTTACTATTCCCCTGCCTCAGCAAGGCTTGCTTGACAGGGTTTGACTCTGTCTATATTCCTCCAAATTTGGTCTCTAGCCACTCACACTCACACTCTAGCCACAAAGTTTTCCTGGGGAACAAAGAGCCAAAATCAGGGATTCCACGGACCCCAGAGGTGCCGAATTCATCTCAAGGAGGTCCAAGAATCTGTACTTTATCCAAGCCCCCAAGCAGTGAAGTAACCATTACCATAAGTGCCATTTCCTGGGCAAGAAAGGGCATGGCCCTTCTAGGAGCATGGTTCTGTCATGAAAATCACCATGATGAAGCAGTCCAGGACATCAACTCCACAGCCAGCTACCTGGGCCCAGACCTTGCACTATAAACTGTCTGATCTGGGGCATGTGACTTGGCATTTATGCCCAGGTGCCATTTTCTACAAACCAAAGAGAACAATAGTAAATACTTCATAGGGTTATTTTGAGGATTAACGAGGATATAAACAAAATGCTTAGAACAGTGGCTAGCACATAAAACTGTTGGCTGCTATTTTAAGTAGGACGAAATGACTTCCCATTTATGAGTTCATTTCATCCTCCTTAATGACCCTGCTTAGTTCACAAGAAGGAATGGTTTGCTCTGTTCTGCAGACAAGGAAAAGGAACTTATTGAGGAACATGCCTTCCATGAGGACACACACCCAGTTGATATAACTTGGAATTCCAAGTCACCTACCAAGAAAGCCTCTGTCCTGCATTCGTCTCCTTTTGGAGCCCTGAGGCAATTCTTAATTTTGTTCTGTTGATTTATATCTAAAGTGAAAGATCTGGAAGCAAGCACAGGAATGGCTCCTACACAATGAGCATACCCACCATGTTTAATGCCTTTGCCCTTGCAGACATCACTAATCGACAGCAGGCCTCAGCCAGAGCACAGCTTTGAATTTTCCACTGGTTGCTATTACCAACCAAGCACAAATGGAAGATGATCAAACCCAACCTTTCCACTCCATAGAGAGAATCTTTTTTGCTTCCCCAAACTCAGGATATTTCTATATCTAGTTTTGAAAAGAGATGGTCATATAGCCCTGTCCATATTCCTACATACAGAGTCCATGGCAAATCACAGTGCCCTGCGTGTAGAATACTCTCTCAGCGGCATCCATCCTCTCCATCCTGACTGCTCAACACAGACTCCTCACCTTCCTGACTATCAAGCCACAGCAGCAGATGTTCCCAGCATTCTGCATCAGCAAGACTCTTCATGGCTGTGGACACCAGCAGAGTGTGTGCCAAGGAATTTGTTAATAGATGCACTCGGGGTCTTCATCTCTTCATCAGTCCTCTGAGAGACAACCCTCGTATCTGAAGACTGCTGTGTCAAGAGAAGCTGAGCCATAGACACATTCTTCTTACCTTAGTGGTGGGCTCAGAACTCAGTCCTGAGCAAACAGAGAGCCATCTTTCTCGGCTACCGTGGTGGGCTCGGGGCTTACCACATGTCCTATTAGACAATAAGAGTTAGCCCAGGAAAGAAGGCTCATGTTATTGGAAAAGAAGTATTCTTCCCACCACCACCGAGCTGACCCAAAAGAAACCCCGTGGGGGCTCTCACCGTTAGGAAAGGCCAGTAACAGGAAAAGGGCAAGTTCAAGACCTGCCTGGGCTTCAGAGTTCAGGTCTAGCCTGGGATAAGTTGCATGTTAAAAAGTGAAACCCTGTTTCAACATAAAAATTGAAAACCATGATAAAGTACAGAATTAGCATGTGTGAGGCCCTAGGTTCAATCCCCTATTACCAGAAGTTTAAAAAAAGAGAGAACATTTTGCCATTTCTCCTTTGACTGGGGGAGTCAGAAGGGAAACAAAGGTGCCATAAAAGAAGGAAGGGTTGGGAGATGGTATCCCTGCATCTGACAGAGCCACATCTTCAATTATAGGAATCAGCCAGTTTCTTCTGGAAGGAGGTGGCTATGAATCAGCCCTGCCACTTAGAACCAAAACAGACCTGACAGCTAAATATATTGTAATGAGGATGGGAAAGAAATTCAATATGGGCTCTGCTCCTATGGCTTCTCCTTCCATGCCCACCACTGGTGCCCAGGACAGGAAGCCTGGATTTTAAATCTATTTCTTTCCCTACATTTATTTGTAATTTATTATGTGTGTCAACTTGCAGGAGTTCGTTCTCTCGTATCCCCGCGTGGCTTCCGGAAAGTACACTCAGGTTGTCAGGCTTGGAGGCAAGAGCCTTTACCTACTGCACCATCTTGCCACCTGGTCCCCAAGTCCGGCTCCTTAACATGTATGTTCACATGTATGTAAGAAGAGCTGTGGGAATCAATGACCTTAACCCACCGGTTTGCGTTTAATGCAGTTTTGTCTACTAGTAACCCTGGACACCTAATAAAATTGGTCAGCCAAGTGACAGCGCTCTGTTCTCAGGCATAGGAGAGACTTTTGCTTCTATGACAAAGAGATATTCACTCGTTCACCACCGTTTGCTGCTGTCTGATGGTCTCCATTCTTATGGCCTACCTTTACTGCTACCAAAGGCACTCCTGCCAAACCCTCAACCTTCGGTTCTGCAGATGGTTGGCGGCATGCACACAGCAGGGACCAACAGGAGCCCTGTTGTAAGGTGTAAGCAGGTGTGAGCAAGTGTGTAGACACCAGCCTCTGCACAGTGGCTCCGGACTCAGGCATCCTCCTAGGGCTTACACCTTCGGGTTGCCTTTGCTCTGAACCAGTATGGTGTAAGCCTCGGGCAGCTAACCATATAAATGTGGGGAAAAATAAGCAAGTCATTCTGTTCTTTGGTCCCAGTAGTGCCATCCAGGGTTGGAGTACCATTGGCCCCAGACAGCCACAACTCTGGCTCCTAGACATACCTGGAATAGTCATGTGGCACCTTCAAAAGACAAAAAGGATCTTGCCTTTGCATAGGAGACTGGAGTCCCAGGAGTCAGAAAAATGGCTTGACAGGCAGTTATGAGCATCCAGTACCACAAGATAGAGGAGGAGAGCAAAATAGCCATGCTAATGAAGACAAAGGAGACATTTGGGCTGCCTGATTCCATCACCAGATCAGAAAGGGGTATGATCTTCTTGTGCTTACTAAGTATCAGGATGATGTCTCATTTGATTGTCCTAGAACCTTGAAAAAGAAACACAACTATCCCATCCCTCTTCACTGATGAAGAAACTAGAGGTCTAGAGACCCAAGATGACCCAGCCTCTTTGCCTCTTTCCTATGCTACCTTTAGAACTAATGGGTCCCTTAGATGAGAGCAGATGGCCTAATCTCTAGTACATTAAACATGGAAGACCAGAGAGGAGCTAACCCCAAACAAAAAGCCCACCTGGGACTCAGGGCACCCACTGCCCTTTCCTATGGCCTCAATCCTGAATATCAGAGTGATGGTTCCTTGTCATTAGAGGCCAAGGCTGCCTAAGAGCATGTGAACTCTTCTATGTGAGAACCATGGCATCCAGGCTAAGCAATGCTAGGTCCTATCTGAGGTTAGGTGAAAGAAGAGCAGTAAGAGAAAGGTAACCCTGTTATCTAGTCTGAGCAGGAAGCCACCAGACCAAGCAGTTAGAATCCGTGGGAAGGAACTGAGAGGAACTCACCTTGCTAGAGTGGACAGCAGGGGCCTGGGAAACGAGGGTCAAGTACTAAGGACTACATTCTGATGTAGTTCAAGGCCACGGCGAGGCTGGTTGCTGCCCTAATATCACGGGTCTACTGAGGGGTACGCAGGACAGAGACAGGAAGGTTACAATCTGGCCGACACGCAGAACAAAAACAACAGATGACCCAATCAGGTGGCTTTTCTATAGACCAGTATGTGACAGTGGGGTCTGGGGGGAGGGGAGTAAAATGAAGAGAGGTGGTGGGGTCTCCTCATGATCTCGCTGTGGGCAGGAAAAGATCAGGAGAGCTCCCTGGCTTAGGCATGCAGCAACCTAGGTGGGAGCTGCCCTGAGGAGACCCAGTTTGGACTGGCTGAGGCCGAAGTACCTGGATGTAGGCAAGCAGAGCCACCAGCCTTGGCAACCAAACCAGGAGATCTCACACTCACCTTGCCCAGGTTAAGCTGCCCCGCATGCATGTGTGCAGCAGAGACGGGTAGACGGGGTGGGGGGGGCATGGTACAATGAATCTGGCCTTGGTCATGTCCCCGTTATATAACACGATAGACTCTCTCTCAGAAACACCAAACTTTCCTGGGAGGCCTCTTTTCTCCCCACTGCACAGATAAGGAGCCCAAGATCCAAAAGAGTTATCCACCAAGCTCATGACTTCAGTCCATTTGGTCTCTCTAGACCCTTGTAGTCATGGTTGTCCGACCCCTTTCACCTGACACTTTCTTCATGAAAAACTCCACAGAGGTGGTCATGAAGGTATGCCTGTAATGTCAACACTCAGAAGGCTGGGGAAGGAAGACCATGAGTCTATGGCTAGCCTGAGGTACATAGTGCAACTCCTGCCTCAAGGTAGGAGGAAAGGAAAGAAAAAAAGGAAGGAAGGAAGGAAGGAAGGAAAGAAGGAAGGAAGGTAGAAAGGAGAAAGTGGGGGAAGGAAGAAGAAACGAAAAACCTGACAGCCTTAGCCGAGATTCAACAGAGCAAATAGGACAAGTGGGCTACTGGGTCAAGGCACAGTCTCACTGGCGGCTGCATGTCTCAGGAAAGTAACAAACTTGGGGTGCTGAGTATGTCACGAAGGGCCAAGTATGCACTAAAATGAGGATGACCTGAAGGAGCCAACAGTTTCTCTTTCTGTGATCCCAGTGTGGCTTCAGAACCTGGGTGTGTCAGTGCACACCCCAGGGACTCTGCCCTGTAGGCTCAGGATCGCTGGCTGCTACAAGAAGGCCCCTTCCCCCTTCCTTCCCTATATCCCCCTCCTCTGTCCCAGAGGGCCTCTTGGCCTCCTGGGGTTGGGAGTACTCTGGAGGAATCCAGTTCTGCCCTGTGGGTTCACATTAGGGCACCTGCTAAACTGCAGGCCACCAAGGCCAACAATCCTGGACAGGCTGCAAGATGAGGCACTCAGCCATGCCCGTACCCAGGGCCACATGACCCCAAATCCCAGCTGTAAATATATGAGAACCTGTCGGTCCCTGCCCATATCGGCTCCCCTCCCTCTCACGGGATTGAAAGGGTGCCTTGTGGCGGCCCATAGGCCTGGATGCCAGCTGCTCTGCTCTGGGCTCAAACTCTCTCCTGACCCGAGAGTGGGGGTGATTCTAGTCTCTAAGAAATGCAGGCATCTGTCAGGCGTGCAGGCCCCTTTAGCTCACATCTTCGCTTCTTTCCTCAGTAACTATGCTGGTGTCGCTGCTGTTTCCAGCCCCCTCATTTCTGAGCCATTTGGATCTCGCTTTCACAGACTGCCACCTCCACAGCAATCATTAGCCTGGTGCTTAGGAGAATGAAATCTGGCGTACGTGCACGGGCATGGCTGGTGGTGATGGTCTTTGCAAAAACAGCAGTGATCAACCTGAGCCTCCCTCCTTCCCCTTCTCAGGCTTGTCCTATGACCACCTCCACCAAGAGACCGAGCACCTCAGCCTAACTTAATTCAGCTCACATCTGCCCCAAACCCCATTCACCCCCTGCCAACACATGAACGCTCCCCTTTATGCACTGGCGGAGTCATTAGCTCAATGCTGACCAAGATTGGCATTCATGCTTATTTTCCTTTATCCAGCAGTGGCGAATAGAGTCCACCTCATAGGTCAATCTTACCAGTAAGTAGTAGCTGTCACAGGGGAAGAGTATGTGGCCAGAGAGCCAGCAGGAGAGGACAGCAATGGACTGACGCCATGCCTTTGCCGCCCACGCATGCCTAGGTTGGCTATCCCTGCTTGCTCATTGGTTTGTTTGTTTGTTCATTATGATGCTGGTTATCAAATCCAGGCTCTTGGGTATGCTAGGCAGGTGCTCTACCATTGAATTACATCCCCATTACAACCCCAGTCCTTGCTTTTTTTTTTTTTTAAGATAGAATTTCACTATGGATCTCAGACTTGCCTTAAGTTGTTCTGTTGTTCCAGGTTGGCCTAGAACTCACTACATAGCCCAGATGACCTTGAACTCATGTTCCTCCTGCCTTGGCCTCCCAAGTCCCTGTATTAAAGGCAATACACCACTATGGCCAGCCCTGCTTTAGTATTTACCCTTTACATCACTGTTCTCAAAACTAAAGTTCTGAAAGCTATCTAGACTGGATAGGAGCCTTAAGCTTAGAAAAGACAGATTTCCCCTCTTTCTGCACACCATCTAAGTGCCAGCATGGTGACATGCAGACAATCATTCCCTTGAACACAATGAGGACTCTACTGTCTGCCCCTCAAGAAGTCACACAGGCATTCCGTCTCCTTTTCACAGGAGGAAACTGAGTCATGATTGTCCCAATGGTATTTGCCCGGCCGGCATTGGAGCCCACAGGTCAATTCACAGAATGGCACATACCCAGAACCAGCAAAAATCACCCGGTCCAATGTCCCAGAAGACAAAGAACAGCTGTCAGGTGTCCATCAATGTGTCTTCTCATACCTTCCTTGGAGAGAAACTCCCTACCACTCCAGACAGACAGCTCACTCCACCCAGAGCCAGTTCGAAGACCCTTCAAGCCCACACTGGAATCTCTACCCACGATCTTAATTCACCCCTTTCCATGCCAGAGATTTTCAGATGGCGGCTCTCATGCCCCCTCAAGCTTGTGTCCTCTGGGTTGCACGTCTCTACATCTACGGCCCGCAGATACTCTGAGAGGGTGTATCTGTCTTGGCTACAGAATCCCCTCCTGCCTAGGTCTCTGCCCAAATTTCTACTAATGCAGCTCAGTGTTAGAAGTACTGCTCCTTTTGGGGGTTCATTATGCTCCCTGTACCTGTCCTCTGCTAAACCACTCCTCTGGCAAAGAGCTCCAAAATAGGACAGCAGAAAGAACCGGCTATCATAGAGACCCTAGTTCAAACCTCTCATTGTACAAATGGGGAATGTGGGACTGTGGAGAAAGAAAATCCTGTCAGTCTCAAGGGGGCCACAGTGAAGCCAGACCAGACTCCAGGCAGCCTCTTCCCTGCTTGGCTTGACTCTGTCCATCAAACACCAGATGATGCCTGCCTTGAAGTCTTGTATCCAATTCAAGGTCAGGAGGGCCAAGTGAGGCCATCTGAATCCTGGTGTCTCCAGCCTGAGGCCAGGCCTTGGCCACAGTAGCTCCTGCAATGGGAGAGGCAAGAGCTTTTGGTGTGAAGACTCACAAGGCTCCTCCTCCGAGAGTTGTGCTTCCCAGCTGCCCCCAAACTCTGCAGTGGGAACAGTTAACCTGGCAGTTAACTGTTAACATCACCCTGGGAGTTCATCCCAGGTTCCCACCCCTCCACTCAGCCTGGGATGGGCACCCTTTCACCCAGATCTCCTTTCAGCTGTTCCGGTTGGGGGCAGTGGCTCCTGCCAGGCAGAGGGTGTTAGGAAACACGGCCATGCCATGGGAGCAATCTGGCTGAGCCAACTTGCATGGAAGGCTTGAGAAAGGCTTCCTTCTGGTTCTCTATCAAGTGTCACAGAGCACCGGCACCCCATTCTAGGCACAGCCAGGACCCATTGCCATGCTGTACCCCAGTCTTCTCTGTCCTCCATAGTTTTCCAGTCCTTCACCACACCAGCCTCTCTCAAACTCCCCCAGGCTTCTTCAGCGTTCTCTCTTGTCAGCAGGTGCATGTGTTCCTGAAGCACCTCCTCTCACTGTGCTTCCATTCCCTGCCTCTCCACAGCCTGCCACCATCTCTGCTGCCTCCTGAGCTCCTGGTCTTCAGTAGACCCTTGGTTTCTGGTATACAACAGAGGCTCAATAAAACCTTCTGAAGACACCAAAGTTGCCATGGCACCTGAGGCAGTACAGGGATATCAGGGATTGTGAGAGGCACTAAAACTTGACCTTTAGGACAGGAGAGGCACCCCACTCCCGAACAAAGCTTATAATTGAACTCATCAATGATATACACGTTCAAGTTCATGATTCCCCCCCAAAGGGCTGTTTGTCTGTCTGTTTGTTTTCCTAGGAACTGGGGATGGAAGCCAGGGCCTCGGGCATGTTAGCGAATGCTCTGCCACAGAGCCATTCACTAGCCACTTTATCTGAATGGAGAAGACCCATTCGGAAAGGGAGAAGACCCATTCGGAAAGGCTTTGTCAGGGATCTGTCTGACTGGGTTGTCAAGCTGCCCCCGCCCCGCCTCTCCACCCCTCCTGCTTCCTCCCCCCTCCATGGGCTGCACTGAGAACTGAGTAGGCAGCAAGTGACCTACCTGGGTAAGAGGATATTGGTCTTGATGACTCTGGAACCGGCCTGGTTTCCTATAGAAACTCTAGGAAGACCCGAGGGACTGATGTGTGTATGTGGGGGGTGGGTGGAGGATAGTTCATATTTGTAATGCTCAAAAACCCAGTACTGCTGGGAGCAATGGCTCTCAGGGACCTCTTTGCTCTGAAACAGTGGCTGAGAATAAAGCCCCTGGCCAATGCTGACACTGCCCCAAAAGCCATGGTCCCTATGAGATAATTCAAAACCTTTCTGGATGAGCTCCTTCCTTGAATCCTAGGAACTGAAGGGATGGTTCATGATCGGACAGTCTGTCAAGCTTCCCACTTTTCAACATAGAAACTGAGGCCACTCCACTGCAGCCAGACTGTCCCCAGGGCTCCTGAGGTAACTAGGAATGGGGAGGTCAGTTAAAGGGCTGTGACTGACAGAACAGGAAGGTGAAAGCCCACAAAACGGAGCCCAGAGCCATGGGTAGAAGCTGGGATGACGGTCAGAACTTCCCAAAGATGGTCACAGGCAGCCTGGGAGGAGGGGAGGCTCTGTGGTGGGGCGTGTACAAACACAGGCTCTTTCTGGTGGGCCAGCAATCTCCACAACACAGCCTTTCAGTTAGCTTAGCCCAAGTGAGTCCAAGAGCCTGGCTTCACTCTGGGTGTCTCCTCGTCTTCTCCGAGGTGTTTCTGATCACTGGAGATCAAGACAAAGTCAGGGAAACTCACCAACCTGGCCCTCTTGCCAAGCTGGGGAAACAGATAAACAGACTGAGGTCCTGGCCAGCAATCTGGTCCTCAACATGGTTAGAAACACAAGTCACCTACAGGCATCAACCTAATGCTGGTTCAGACATGTGGAGGCTGGGTAACACGCACATGTTTTGGGAAGAGAGCTTTAAAATGTCTACTTCTCAGGGTCCCCTCCTGGGAAGCTGGAGGCTCGGGGAGGAGGACAGGGCTCTGCGGCTCTCATGGGGAAAGAGGACCAAAGAAGGCAATAAGTCCAGATGCGGGGGAGGGGACACTGCCCAGCAGTTTCCTGAGAAGAGTCGGGCTGTAAAAGGAGTGAAGAGGCCTCTGTGATCCATGGGCACAAGGCAGCCACTTAACTCTTCCGGCCCAGCATACAAGTGTGGGAGGATAGAGGAATTTCCCAACACATTCCTGGGCTGGAAGCCAGGTGGGCCCCCTCCCACTCCTGGCTGTCAGCACTACTTAGGCCCCTCCTTACTACACAGGGGCAGCTAATGGCCCAGGGGGTGGTGGCGGAGTTCCTTTGAAAGGGGTTAGGAAGGTAGGTGGGGTACAGACTCTGGAGACAGGAAGCTATGGCAACCAGGATATCTGTTTCTGGTTTTCTCTCTGAAGAACAGTTTCTACATCTGTAAATTGGTGTGTGTGTGTGTGTGTGTGTGTGTGTGTGTGTGTGTGTGTGTGTTGTCCAGGGCACATACTAAGAACTTGATGAGTTGAAGATGAAACAAACCACAAACCTACCTCTTCAACAAGATGCAGGGCACATTCACACTGACTCCAGCCTTGGTCTTAGTGCTCTGTGTAAGACATGGCCCCTATCTAAATCTCGGGCTGGCATTTGCAAAATGAAAATTACAGTCTCCCTTTTGTGAACAAAAAATGTTCTTTCTACCAGCCAGGGAAAGTCTACCACTATTAAGGAAGAGCTGAGGGGGCAGGGCAGGCCTCCAAGGAAGCAGGTGGGGCAACGTAAGGGTATGTGCACACGTGTGTGCCTCCGAGTTCAGAGGCCTGCCTGGCCTCACCCAATCTGAAGATACTGCCAAAGGGAAAAAGTTCCTGGGCCACCACTAGCAGAGAGCCACATAGGCTTCAATTGTCTGAAGTCCAGAGCTAGCCAGGGGCGAGGCAGAGATCAAACACGGGCTCCTCCATTACTGTACAGTGGGGCTTTTGGGTGGGACATGTCACTGGTGGCCTGCATCTCATCCCCAAGACAGCTGCCACCTACGACCTACCCAGCTCTCCACAACCAGCATGTACATCATTCAAAGTCTCAGAAAGCCCAGGGCTGCTAACCATAGGCAATGCCATGGTCAGTAAGCATTGGGAATGTAATCTAAATGCCTACAGAGAACAGTCCCACACCACAGAAAACCATCCAACTGGGAAACAATTTTGTTTCCTTTGGGAAATCACCTCATTCAGGCCAACTTTTCATAGTATTGATGGAGAAACTGAGGCCCAGAGAGAAAGAGGAATCTGCCCCATTTCATGACAACCTGGAAATGGAGATGAAGCTATACATAGCTCAGTGCTTTCTACTCCTAGACTGGTGCCTTCACCATCTCCCTACTGATTTTATGTATACATTACATACATATACATATACATAAGCATATATTGATATAGATATAGTACTGCCTATGAATGACAGTCAGAGCATGGTGCACAAGGGGTCTAAAAGAAACATAATTGTTTAAGGAAGCTAATGGGAACCAACGACGAAAGGCAGCAGCAAAGTCTGTGCATCTTGGCTCTTGACAGCTAACCACCAGGGGGCAGTGCTAGTCTCAGACAGCTTGGTTACATTGGAACAATGCCAAAAAGAGGCCAGCAAGAAAAAGCAGAAATAGAAAAGACTGTATTGAATATTGATTTCTGTCTCTCTCGATTTACTTTCCTTACGGACAGCTCAGTGCACCTCCAGAGCTGCCTGGGAGAAAGGTTTTGGGGGAGAGGGTGATAGGGAGGAGGTGTTGTGGCACAAGTCTAAAACCCCAGCACTTGGTTTGTTTGGTTTTTTTTGTTGTTGTTTTTTTTTTTTTTTTTTTGGTTTTTCGAGACAGGGTTTCTCTGTGGCTTTGGAGCCTGCGCTGGAACTAGCTCTTGTAGACCAGGCTGGTCTCGAACTCACAGAGATCCGCCTGCCTCTGCCTCCCGAGTGCTGGGATTAAAGGCGTGCGCCACCACCGCCCGGCAACCCCAGCACTTGGAAGATAGAGGCAGGTTGGGAGTTCAAAGTCTTCCTCAGCTACATAGTGAGTTGGAGGCCAGCCTGGATTACACGAAACACACACACACACACACACACACACACACACACACACACACACCTGAGATCCAAAGCCCTGGGTACTCCCAGGCCAGAGGAAGGGAAATGACTGTCACAACAGGTTATTCATACCCAGGTGCCTTCCAGACCTGGAACTTTCAGGTCCCAGCTAATCCACCTATAAGCAACATGAGAGCCCTGTAAGTGCCCGAGGCCTATCCAAGTTCGGGGGTGAAAGTGAGGTAGCTGATAAGCTGTCTGCCATGGGTCCTTGTGCCACCTCAGCCCCGCCTTTATGGGCGAGGGCTCATAAAGCCACCACTGGCCAAGCCATGCTCTATCCTCTGAGGGAACCAGATGAGTGAGCCCCCTTGAAAGGAAGGGAGGAAGTTTGCAAGAGTCCATGCTGCAGACAGAGAGAAGCACCTGGATCCCCTCACTTCTCCCATAACTCAGAAAAGCATTTTCCTAACCGTAGATAGGGCTTCTGTAGTAAACCCAGGGAGGTAAGAGTTCACCACTGGGCTGTGTCCTGACCCGCCCTACACACCCCTTTCACACACCTTAGAAGCATGGTACACACCCACCAAAGGCAGGAAAGTGACTCTGGGTGGAGCTGAGAACAGTCCTACCATCTGCACCTCTCAGCAGCCACTGGAGATGATAGAGGGGACTTGTCCCAGCACCCATGGCAAATATCCCTGCTCTCTGACAGCAGGGACTTGTCCCAGATGAAGGCAGCTTAATCCCAGAAAGGGACAGAGCCCAGCCACTGAGTATTCAACTGCCAACCAGCAGCTTCATCTGGTCTCCATGACTCCCCTAGCAGGTCCTGGAGAATCCCAGTCACTCTGGCCCAAAGGGACCTGGCTGCAAATAGAATATCTGCAGTCAGCAGAGGGGCCGAAACAGGAGGGACAAAATTCAGGTCCAGCCCAGCAGCTAGATCACACATGGGGACAGGAAATCCATTACGTTCATCCCTGAAAGCCTGGATCCCCCAGTAAGGCCTGTTCCTTAGCAGATGTGGTCTGAATGCCAAATGAGAGCCAGACTGACTTCCCCTACTCTGACACTAGGAATGTGAAAATTCTGTCCAGGTGGTGAGCACAGAATCAGAACCAAGAAAGAGACTACAAACAGCAAGCCTTTCTCTGGAGGCCCTTACTGTGGACCAGGACCCCAGCTACAAGTGTGGCCTGGCCCAGTTCACTTCCATTTCATGGTCCCTGGGTACACAGTATAACTGGCCCTGTTTCCCAGGTAACAGATCTATACACAGTGAAAAACAAAGCAGAACTAACAGGTCCTGTGTCCTTACTTTGAAGGGCTCTATTACGGTGTCTCCCACAAGACAGGTACAGTGTCCCCCACAAGACAGGTACAGGGCTCTACCATACTCCCAACCTCAAAGCACTATCTGTAGACTTCCTAATGCCTATATCACCATGACCTCTCTCAAAAGAACACTCAGGCCACCCCTGAGAGGACAACACCACCAAACAAGTGCCTCCTATGCTCTTATCCGGGTTAAAATGGCCAAATGATCAAGCACAGGCTGGCAGACTGAATGTGCTGCCGAACGCCTCCTTTGTGCCTGAAGGGTAGGTATCCAGGCTGCCACAGTGCCCAGCAAAAAGGAACAGGAAGTAACTAGGCAAGGGCCAGGCTAGTGTGCAACCTTATGGACTAAATGGTGCCTTGTCCTACCCCTGCCCTCTGGCCTGCAAGAGCTGAAGGTGTGTTTTCGCCTATGGCAAGTGTGGCCGAGCCACACAGTTAACTAGTGCCGCCATCCCAAGCACCAAGAAAGCATAAGTCAGAAACGCCAAGGGCGGGCTTTGCCAGCACATGGTAGGTAGTATAGAATCTTTTGAAGAAAATACCCCTGCACCAAAACCAGCTGTCTACTTCAGCCTAGCCAGTCATCATCCCATGAGTCAATCATGCTTACAACTAAGTGTGGTCATGGGAAGCCACCACACTGAACATGTTAACTGCTCCACAAGGTCATTGGGCACCTTCCCAAAGCAGTTAGAGTTACAGAAAGCAAAGCCCACGAGGCCAGCCCTACACCACTCCAAGCTCATATTAAAGAGCTAAATTCTTCCTCAGAAGTATTGGAGAGGGTCTTCAAGGGAGGGGGGTGTTAAGGTTAGGCTGTCCCAGGCTATGACACGCTGGTACCCTCTTTGAACTGTCAGCAGCTGCGATGACTTATAGGAGCCTGACGCACAATTGGGCTCACTCATTTATCTTGAATTGGGGAGATTCCCGTAAGCCCTGCCTGTCTCTATGGATTTATGGGCAGTTGATGGGAGAGCAAGACATTTTCTTCAGTGTTGTAGCTGCTTATTAGTAACCCAATTAGAACCACTGGTCCACCAAGCTAGACACAGGGAGCCTTGGTCTGTAATCAGTCCTCTATCTTGAGTAAACAGGTGTTTGTTATCTCCCCAGGAGACGTTCACACAACGGTGGTCACACTGACCAGTGTGATGGGAAGCAATCAAGAACACGGTAAGATGGCCAGGTGAAGAGAAGGTCATAGGGAGAAGAAGCCACCTACAGACAACGAGAGAGACTGGGAAACCAGTTGATGGCTGCCTAGCCTCTAGGAGGGTGAGAAGATACATGGACCACAGTGCCATCACCACTACCAAAATAACCATGTCTGCCTGCATGGTTCATACAAACCACATTCCACAACAGCCAGGCCACCAACAACGCCACCAAACCCAACCCACCATCGACATGTCACTAGCATGTCCCTGTCAAACAGCTCATAGCGTCAGGTCACCTTTGTCAGTCTAGTGAGCACACAGGGGAAGCTTTCACCACAGAACCTGTGAAAGCCAAGCATGATGACCCTATACTTAGTGTGCTCTTAGGGTCACTTATTGGAGGATGGTTGTGCCTTGGCACCTTTCCTCCCCCAAAGTGTAGTAGAGCAAGCTATATGACCTGCCTGGTCTGGCTGTCCACTCCACACCCTATCTGTGCTTATCACACAATAAGGGTGATAGATCACAGCAGGGTGCTGGCTTGAACATGGTCTTGTGTGTGACCCTGCACTATAGAACACCATTTCTAGAACTGCCTACGGACTGTAACGAGACTGTGCAGACAAGGCGCTGAAGAGAATTGTGTCACCCAGTGGTGTCACAGGAGTGGCAGAAATTGGCCCTGTTGGGGATATCCATGGCATGGTGTGTTCAAAGAGGCGCATACACAGGCTAGAGGCCCCAGGACCCTTGCCGTTGGCTCCACCAAGTCACTACCTAATGCCTTCAGAGTTCTAGAACATAGACTTTGGAGAAGGAGGTAGATGATGGCCTTCAAAGTACAGGGCCTGCTCGCTACCAATGCAGCCCCTCCCACAGATCCTCAGTGAGCCTTGTCTGAAACAGCTGTGTAATACCAAACCAGCTAAGCCCCAGCCTTTGTGCTGCTCAGGAATTCCCACACTGTCCCAATAAACCTTTATGTCTTCATAATATTCGCCTACTCCTCCTCTCAACACAAGAGTCTTAACACTCCCATTTAACAAATGAAGAAACTGAGTCTGAGAGGAAAAATTTGCTCAAGGCCACTCAGGTTGCTTCCTGGAAGTTTAAAAAGCTACTCATCTCTCCCCACTCCCCACCTCCTACCTGCCCAGGACCTCAAGCATGCTAGGCAAGGAAAGACTTTACCACTAAACGGACAATACCAGCCTAAAGCCACCAAGTCTGTGATGGCTTATTATAGCAACACCAGAAAACTCACACAACCTCAGCTCACTGGGCAAGTGACAATATGAAGTCCCAGCAGCAGGAGAAATATGGCCAGGGCCTTCAACAGGGGAGAAAGGCCAGAGGGAGTCATTCCAGCTCCCTGAAGGGAGAAGCTGAAGCTATAATGTAGTCATAACAACCCCCCTGGAACTGTAATGCTTAGATTCACAGCAGCACCCACAGCGGCCATGTGTGTGTGTGTGGGGGGCTCTCTTGTAAGGGGAACAAAGACAGGCCAAGAGAAAGTTGGAAACTCATGATTTATGAAAGTTCTAGACTTCTAGAATTCAATTACACTTAGAGCAAGGCTCTAGCTTCCTCGCTAATCTGAAACTTGACACTATCATGATCAGACCCGCACCTGTGAGCATATGAGGCCATCCCGCCACTCCTCCTCAGAGCCCCAGGACACCAGGAGGACTTCCCTTGGGGCACAGGGCTGATTAATCCACCATTTCTAAACAATTATTTTATAACATGAGGTCTCTTAGCCTTCCTCACCACACAACATCATCTAGAACTCTGAAGAAGACCAGCGGCAAAGGAACACGCGAGGAGGGAACTGGTATTTCCCTGCACGATGCCACCCCCAACCCAGATCCCAGAGCTCACCTCTCACCCCGCACCCATCCCTTCAAAAAAGCCAGTGTGAGAAGTGGGCCAGGATGGCCCGTTTTCCAGAAAGAGGGCTATTGTTCTCCAGTACAAGACAAACTTCCTCCCCTGGCATCAGAGGACAGTCTTGCCAGGGACAAGACAGCTCTGTCCTCACTCAGAGAGGGGACCTGGGGTCTTCATCTCATGATAGCCAACCAGGCAAGTACCACTTGGTCAAAATGACTCTCTGGGATGTTTCCATCTCTAAGGACAAGCCAGACCCCTGCTTTCCTCAGAACTGCTCAAGAGAGTGGATATATACCTTCCCCAGTGATTTGGATGGGAAGAGGCAAGTCAATCCTCCCAGAAATTTGGTGGGATGCAAGGAATCATGTGGATGCCACTGTGCTCAGTAACAGTAACAGACAAGGCTCTTAGGGCACAAACCCAACCCCTGCAGCAGAGACCAAGAGCATACATAACCCATTGAACCCTCTGGGGCCCAGGAGTGGAACAGATTTTTGGCCTGGACTTGGTGAAAGGTTGCCTAGTTACTTATTTACTAGAATGTTAAATCACATCTGGCCCAAGTTCTTGCTGTGTCACACCAGCCTACGAGCTGGGCATCATCAGGAAAGTTGTTATCTCTAAGCCACAATTTCTTTTTGTTATTATTATTATTATTTTGGTTTACACGAGTTTTCTCTATGTAGCCTTGGTTGTCCTGAAACTTGCTCTTAGACCCGACTGGCCTTGAATTCACAGAGATCCACCTGCTTCTGCCTCCTGAGTCCTGGGATAAAAGGTGTGAGCCACCACCACCCAGCGAATTTCCCTTTGTGAAGTAGAGCACTAGTAGTTCGTGCTATGCAGAGTGGTTTACAAAGAACAGATTCAATGTGCTAATCAGATTGTTTGGCCTAATAGGTGATAACTTTGAATATATGGACAGTTAATCGTTAAAGCCCCGCCAGGACTGGCATTCTGTAGCCTGGAAAGACACTCAGCTTGTCTTTTACTCCATAACATTACTCCACAACTACAGAATTTTTAAATTTTCTGGTTGATTCCTTATATCAGACTACCTCATCCTAGCAAGTAACAATCATCATCATCATCACCATAAAGAAGGCAAGATTTGCGGGGGTGGGGAGGATGATGGACTAGCTAGACGTTAATCCAAGCTTGGGAGGCAAAGACAGGCAAATCACTGTCAGTTCAGTTCGAGGCCAGCCCGGTGTACATAGTGAGACCCTGTCTTAAACACTGAGCTTGCAATTTGGGCAAATTGCCACCAGGTGGCAGATTGCTTGGTGGCAGGTCAAAGTGAAGTTCTGCAGATTCAGATGTACCATCTGTTCTGTGTCACACAGAACTCAAAACTTCTATAAGGAGTCACTAAAAAAAAGAAAAAAAGTTCTATTAAAATAGTAGCCTTAAATAAACTGAGTGTGTGCAAGGTATTGTCAAGGGCTTTAAATATACTGACACATTTAAACTCAATTCTAAAGCTATTCTCAAAGGCATGGGCTGTATTTCCCCTATATTGGAAAGGAGGCTCAAGAGGGTGGACAGAGACACCCTAGGACCCCCCTGAGCCCTGGCCCATCACCTGGCAAGCGCCACACAGCCGCCATCTGTTGCAGATCAGCAGGGGGCAGAGCACAGTCTGCTCCATTCTCTCGGTCACAGAGCCAGAAGCAGCCTGGAGTTGAGACCGTTGAGACCAGTCCCACGTGTTTCTAGGCTGAAGATGCTGCTCTACTTAAGCTGGAGTCTGAGCGAAGTCCCGGGGGACAGCCATCTCTGGAATGTGACATCATTTCCCAGGCTCCTCCCATTCTGCCCTGTCCCAGGGAGGGGGCCCACTCCAATAAGGATGCAGGAAACAAGAATGTCTGGGCTGTACCTCAACCCTAAGAAAAGTCACCATGGGAACTCAGGGACTAGCCAGGGTCAATTTTATCATGAATCCAGATGGATCTTTAAAAAAAAATTATTTACTTATTGGTGTGTGGGGGGGGCAGAGGAGTAAAGGTGCCAGCTACCAACCCCACGACATGGTAAAAAGAGAGTCAGTTCCTGTGAGTTCCACAACCTGCATACATGCCGTAGTACATTGGTACACATAGTAAATTCACTAGTTTTTTTTAAAAAGGTCTTTTACTTAGTTCTTCCTCTTAAATTTCTTCTTAAAGTTAGATATTTCTAGCAGTATATTCTCCCACGAGCATAAAAATAAACATTTAGTATCAAAACAAACTAAGTCACTTCCACCCCAAATACCAAGCATACTCCCCAGGCCACACATGGAGGCTTTGATTAAGCCATTCACATGTACTGACTCAATTCCAGTCACCTGTCCTGGCTGGGCCTCAGTTTCCTCCTCTGTCACATACTAGAAAAGTAGCGTGTATGAAGTCATTCAACCCAAGACCTGGCATCCCTAGGTCTCAGAATTTACCTGACCAAAGGTCCTGCAATCCCATACAAGGCTTAAGGCCCTTGGCCAGGCTTGCTCTCCAGGAGCATTGGGTTGGGAGACATTAAAGATAACAATTAATGATGAGCTTTTCTCTCTCTCTCTGCTCTTGTTCTACTCAAGCCTCCCAAGCCCCAGCTGCCCTCCCATTCATGACTATGAGCACAGGTTGTTTCTAGGGCTGTCTCCCTATCTGTGAAGAAAAGAACGACAGTCCTTACTTTAGGCCTGTGCCTGGCTTTCAGGCTCTGTGAAAGCACACACAACCTTTCTCAAGTTGACATCCCTCTGTGTGGGGTCCACACTATCTCAGAATCTCCCTTCAGGGGCTCCTAACTAAGCTGAGGTAAAGCAACATCTGAAGGCCCTTCTGGCACTCTCATTTCACACATTCCACTCAGCCACACTCAGACAGAGCAACTCAGATCACCAAGAGGGGCTCAAACACCCCCCTTTCCTTGAACTGCACCCTGCCTTACCAACATCCCGACAGCAAGAAGAGGCCAGTCACACCACTGGCCTGTGCCTTTCCTTCAATGGAAGAATCAAAATGAGCGGGACCTTCTAAGAGACTGAGTCTGCCCAGGGACTTTGATGCAGATTCCATAGTGGGACCTGCAAGACCAGGGCAGGGAAAGGACCAGGACAGCACAGAGGACAGCAGTGTCTCTCCAGAGTACTTTATTGTCAAACAGAACAGCAAAAGATGCAAACCAGATTTAGTTCCACACACAGCCAGATGGCCTACTTCCAGAGAGGGCCAGTACACACAGCAGTCAGTAGGTGGATAATCCAAGCCCACCCAAAAGAATGTTGGGTAACAGGTCCTCTTTCCCATTCTTGAGCACCTTGGAATGATCCCTCGGGACAAAGAGAAAGCTAGGCCTGGGAAGGTGATGGCCAGTTCACCCAAACCCAACACATGGGTTCTACAAGCCTTCGGCTCTGCCTCTCTGCTGTCACTCCCTTGTGCCTCACATCTCTTCTCTCAAATACACACGTGAGCCTGCAAGGAGGAGCATCCTGTCAGAGAGGAGGCCAGGCAGCACCTCGGGCTTCTAGAAAGCAGGGCCAGCACTGATCTGGCAGAAATCCACAAGACAATCTGAGAATTCCTTAGCTATGTGGTCTCTCACAGACTTCTAGGTTACAGATGAGGAGACTTATGACAGTGGGGACCCACAGTCTGTCAACTGAATGTCAGGGGCTGTTCTTCAAGAGTCTGTGTGTGGGATCATGAAGTATGTATGTGCATCTGACTTATGTCATGATCATTGGGATCTCCAGGCATACCACATTTTGTTTCAAATGCCAAGATGTCATTCTTCACAGCTGAGGAACATTCCTTCCTAGTGTACACTTTCTTTAGTCATCAACTTTGCAGGTTCTTTATGGACCTTACTACTGGTGTAGTACCCCGGGACTGCAGCTACCTCTTCAAGGGCCTGTTTCATTTCTATTAGCTACACATCCAGAAATGGGAGAAGCAGAGAGTAGCTTCTCCAGTTGTGCCAGGGTCCAAGGATGAAGAAATAGGGAGGTTCTGTCCAGAGGACCCAGGTTCAGTTAGGCAGGTAGACTAAGTTCTAGAGATATAAAGTAATTTTAATAAACATGATTGTATTCTTCAAGGAAACCAGTATGTACACATACACACACACACAACTGTGTTGATGATATATTAATTATCTTGATCACGATCATCTCAAAATATGTACATGCACCAAGTCATTATATGGACCTTAAGTTTCTACTCTTTGATTTGTTAGTAGCAGAATGAACAAGACAGCTTAACATATAAAAGTTCTTGCCACCAAGACTGATGACCTAAGTTCAACCCCCGGAATCCACATAGTAGAAGAGAAACAACTCCCACAAAATGTCCTCGGACCTCCAAAAGCACATCATGGTATACATACATGTGCATATGTGCACACATATGCACACAAATAAAGAATGCCTTTAAAAATCTGGAAAAAGAAAATACTAGGCAGGATGAAACCCCGAGTAGTCTGTCTTCCATACCACAAAGCTGTCCCTTTTACTTGAATGCACAGAGGTTTGGTTCGAATGCGATTCTGCAGCACCCTGCAGAAAAAAACCGTCTTCTCCCCAGGGGCCTTACACCTAGCTCACTTTCTTGGCAGGCACATGATAGTATGACAACGTGTGCCAAGTTTCAGCAGCATTTGCACTCCACTGGACCAGACAGCCTAGAACTTCCAACAGTGTTGTCGGCTAGCCCAAGTGCAGAGTATGTGAAGAGGTGAAAATGTGAATAGCCTTACTCCTGCCTGGCCCGTTGAAGTCTCTCCACACTGCACGCCATTTCCCTCCCCTTTCCTGGTCACGTCTTCCTCGGAGCTCCTTGCACACGATGCACACTCTAGCCGCTCATGCGAGAATGCAGTGGGAAAGCCTCACTCCATATCCCAGCACCGCCACTCTGCTGACACTCCGACCTCACTGAGCCTCAATAACCAGGTATGCGGGGACTCCAGTCTGAGGGCTATAAGCCACCAGGCTCCTCCCTGGCTCCTTGGCTAGAAAATGCCTGATGATGATGGGGGTCAGTCTTAACAAAATCCTCACATCCTCTGGTTGGTAACAAGGAGGATGCTTTTGCAGTATACTATAACCTACCCTGCCCAGGGCTCAACCCAGTCTTCATTTGTTTGCTGTTCCATAGTCTCTGAATAGAAAATGGCAGCATTTCTGCCTTCCCTGCCTTTCCCCCGCTCCTGTTCCTTGGTGGCAACTACACCAGGTCCACAACACAAGGACAGCTATCTCCCCGTGTCACGGGTTAAGGAGACAAGAACTAATCCCTTGCCTGGAATCAGGAGAGAGACATTGGTAGCTTACAAGAACAAACCACAAAGCAATCTCGAGCCAGGTCATGAAGCACCTCTTCCAGTCACCATCAATGGTGAGTGGTAAAGTCACAAAGACAACATGAGCAGAGAGTTTTCCAGAGGGAAAATGGCTGTGGGAAGGAAAATGTGTTCAGGTGATGTTCCTCAACAGCAAAATGATGGCAGAACGGGCAGGCTTCCTTTGGAAAAGTCTATCTGAACTTCCTCAATTTTCTTCAGTAAACATTGTAGGAAAAATTTTAAACTAAGTATTGTTTTTATTTCAAAAAACAAACGACAGTTGGTAGAGATAAGAGGGTCAGCAGTTCAAGGTCACTCTAAGCTATAGAGTAAGTTTGAAGCTAGCCTGGAGAGCTTGTCTCAAATAAATATAAAGATAGCAAAAAAACTTTTTAAAAGGGCCGGGCGGTGGTGGCGCACGTCTTTAATCCCAGCACTCGGGAGGCAGAGGCAGGCGGATCTCTGTGAGTTCAAGACCAGCCTGGTCTACAAGAGCTAGTTCCAGGACTGACTCCAAAAGCTACAGAGAAACCCTGTTTCGAAAAACCAAAAACAAAAAAAAATAAAAATAAAAACAAAAAAAAACTTTTTAAAGAAAAAGAAAGCAAGAAAAGATATTTAAGATGCCTGTACATTTCAAATATATAAAATTGATGGTTGATTCTTGAACTACAGTGATACTTACTCTCAACTGTCAAATCTGATGCGTCTAGAGCTACCTAGGAGACAGGACTCTTTGGGCAAGCCTTGGGGGCGGGGTTTACCTTGATTAGGCTAATTGACTGTGGGTGGGTACGGTTCCCTGCACTAGAACCCTGGCCTGTATGAAAAGCTGAACTGAGCACAAGCTCTCATTCATCTCTCTCTGCTTCCCAAACTTGGATACAATGTGACCAGCTACTTCAAGCTCTTGCCCCATTAGCTTCCCCACCACAAAATACTGTATCCTCAAACTGTGGGACAAAACAAATCTTTCTCTCCTAAGTTAGCTTTATCAGGGCATTTTGACATGGCAACAGAAAAAGTAACTACGACACTGTATCTCCCAAAATATATTTTAAAAAATTGACAATTATAAATGTTTATTGGGCCGGGCGGTGGTGGCGCACGCCTTTAATCCCAGCACTCGGGAGGCAGAGGCAGGTGGATCTTTGTGAGTTTGAGACCAGCCTGGTCTACAAGAGCTAGTTCCAGCGCAGGCTCCAAAGCCAAAGAGAAACCCTGTCTCGAAAAAAAACCAAAAAAAAAAGTGTTTATTGGAGTGAATATAAAGCAAGATACAACCAGAGAGTAGAAAAAGAGCACACTACAAGCCTGGATGGAAGGTTCTAGAGTGTGGGTATAGAAGTCTAAACCATCTTCAACCCCTTGGTAATTAGCTTCTAGCTTTGGGAAACCTAAAAGTTGTTTCCCAAAGAAGGTCACATGGAAGGTCTAAGAGACTCCTGACCACAGCTTGCCTTTGGGACACGTTTGTAAGGACATGGCTGCCAACAGGGACTGCTGTGCATGGTGTTGGGGACAAATGAAATCCTAATACTAGCAAGCGCATCACTCGCAAGGCTTTACTGTCCTCCTCCCAGAGGGAGCCCTAAGGGTGCAGGAATGGTTTGGCCTCTAAGGAAAACAGGCAGCTCAGCTCAGACTGGGCCAGTAGATACTGGTTAAATAAACAAACGAAGGAGAATGTACCAACCAATTCTGTCTGAACAGTGGGTAGTGGATAAACTGTGACTTCTGATCTGAAACAAGGCGGAGCTAGACTTATTCAAAGCCACTCACCACCCAGCCAGCACCACAGGTTGACTGAATGAACTCTAGCCATATCTCACATATGGTCATCATGCTATCACAGACACATGCTAGCACTGACCACACATGAAGCACTGGCTGGCAAAGGTCATGATTAAAGGGAAAACAGCAGAGATGTATACTACCGGACTACGAGGAGATACTAATCCAAGCCAGGAAATACCCTAAACTGCCTAAAAAGTGGGACAAGGCCTCCCTCCCAGGACAGTGGGCTCTTGGTCCCTGCCTCTCCACCTCTGTGGTGGTGGTAGTGGTGGTGATGCTGGTGGTGGTAGTGGTGGCAGTGGTGACTGACTTCCTTAGATCAGGACTCCAGCCCAGGCCCTACCACCACCACTCCAAGTCTAGTCCCTTGGTCTGGCCATGCTGGATTTCCTGTACCTTGAACCTGCCTGGGGCCTGGCTATTCCAGCTGTAGAAGCTGCCCGTTTATTAAGCAACCCAATTAGCCCCTCTGACCTCCATTCTCCGCAGCTCTCCAAGCAGCCGGGCGTTAAATAGGAGATCCAAAAGTGGAAATTGACTTTATGTCAACGGTGGCTGTGGATGCTGACACCATTAGATGGAGGGCCAGTAAGGAAGACTTCGTCCATCAGGACAGTCTGCCAGGGTTACTAAATTCGGAAAACCACGATTCTGCAACTTAAGAGAGGATGTAAAATGTCCTTACTTTAGTAGAATCTGTAACTCCAGCTGCAGCCTAAAGTGCATTGATTTGCACACCTCACTATGGCTACCATCCTCTCAGTGAGGCCTTGCAGTAAGTACAGCACATGAGGCTCTAGCCTGGGTCTGTCTTTGTGTGGTCTCTGTCAGGTGTGTATGTGGGGTCAGTGTGGTGTATGTGTGTGTCTATGCATGGTCTCTTGTCATATGGGGGGGTCAGTGGTGTGTGTGTGTCTTTCCAATGGTCTCCTGTCAAGTGTGTGTGTGTGTGTGTGTGTGTCTGTGTGTGTGGTCTTCTGTTGTATGTGTCTTTGCACAGTCTCCTAGTGTGTGTGTGTATATGTGTGTCTTTGTGTGTGTGTATGTGTGTCTTTGTGTTGTGTCTTTGCAATGGTCTCCTGTCAAATGTGTGTGTGTACATGTATATGCGTATATGTGTGGTAAGTGTGGTGGTAGTGGTGGTGGTGTGTGTGTGTGTGTGTTTGTATGTCTGTGTGTGTCTGTGTGATCTCCTGTTGTGTGTGTCTCTGCACAGTCTCCTAGTGTGTGTGTCTTTGTATGGTCTCCTGTCTCTCGTGTGTGTGTGTGTGTGTGTGTGTGTGTGTGCCTGTGTGTGTGTGTGCCTGTGTGTACACTTAGAGAAGAATGACAGTGGCTGAAACTCAAAGCCTTTGGCTGGCACTTTCCCCAAAAGGCTTTCAACTTCTCAGCATTCAGATGAGCACCCTCCAAGATGAACATCTTCTAAGAGCTCTCTGCTGCAGCCACCCCCCATCCCCCACATACCCTTGTAGATTGATTGTTTTTTTCTCAAGCTTGTCACCCTCTGAAATCCTCTTTTGACCTTTCTGCATTCCTGGGTAGTCCCAGGTCAAGTTCCCCCTGGTCCCCTGGTCCAATCCCAGTGGTTGGCACACAGAAAATAGGCATTAACCATAGGCTACATTGATGGAGAAGGGCAGTCCTTTTGGCATAAGAACTTATAAGCTAGAGAAACTCAAGACTGGTATTCCAGAAGCCAGATCTATCCTCCATGGAACATGGGACAAGCCACCAGACAGCCTATTTCAGGAAGTGACTTCTGCTCTGTCCAGCCAGGTAACCCACCCCCACCCTGGAGGGGAGGAAGAAAGCCGGATGTGGGGTTTCCTAGGGTTATAGAAACAGAACAGCTCACAGGAAGGAATCTGCAGTCTGTGGAGTCGGAAAACACCCCAAACTTCCTCAGGATGTGTTCTATAGCTTACAGGAGCGGCACAACAGAATCATCAGATGGACACTGGTTTCCAAGGCTAGAGATCCTGCCTCTCTATCAACTAGCATTTCAGTGAGGATTACTTAAATAACATATTCATATGTACCTCCTAAGCCCTGTATCCAAAGCCTCTCTACTCAAAGCCCCCTGACTTTGTGCTTGTTCACAATAGTCTAGGCTATATCCCAGACTGTACTAGAACTCGCTGTGTAGCCCAGGCTGGCTTTGACTGATGGCAGTCCTCCTGCCTCAGCCCCGGTTCCCACCCCAACTGCCAGGATTACAGTCATGAACCATCATATCCAGTGATGGATCTTTAAATAGACAAGACTCCCGTTCTTATCTTTGAGGGCAGGAATTGTGCCCAAGGACTCTCAAGCAGCAGGGGAGAGATAAGCAAGGCCTTGAACCCAGATCACCTCACCAAGAGCCCACACAGAGTCAGAGCTTCTCTGGCCTTCTCTACAGCCCTGTGTGCTCCATGGAGTAGGCCATGTGTGAGCCGTCCCCTCTCTAAGGTCCACAGCTAATATCAGAGAAAGAATTCCAGCTGTGAAGGCTCAGCCCAAAGGGGAAGGGTATCATGGAGGTGAGCTGTTTCTGATGTAACTAAGGGAGCTCCTCAGAAGCTGCATGTCATGATAGCTCCTAGGTGCAAGCCAGGCCAAGTGGTCACCTATCAGCCCCAACTTTCACAGGCAGCTGCGGAAGGCCATAGACTGTCTATCTACCTGTTTAACCAGATCACTGCTCTCTCGAGCCTGAAATCTTACTTACCGCTCATTTGAAACCAAGTAACTTCAAGTGTGATGCTATGAGTGACCGTTCCCAACATTTATAAAGATACTTTTACATCGGTTATCTCTTGTTTTTGTTTTTGTTTTTGTTTTTTTTGGTTTTTCGAGACAGGGTTTCTCTGTAGCTTTAGAGCCTGTCCTGGAACTAGCTCTTGTAGACCAGGCTGGTCTTGAACTCACAGAGATCTGCCTGCCTCTGCCTTCCGAGTGCTGGGATTAAAGGCGTGCGCCGCCACCGCCCAGCTATCTCTTGTAACCCAACAAACAAACACATGTACACAGCAGAGAACAGTGAGTAAGAGAGGTCACGTGACTTAGACTGCAGCAGCCAGATGGCAGAAGCAGGATGGGCAGCCCATAGCCAGCAGAGAGGTCTTTCTCCTTCAATCCAAGCAAGCTACCAGAGGAAGGGGGAGCACAAAAGGCGCCCCAGATCCTACTAGGAAATGTGAGGAACACCAAGCTCACCCACAATGATTGATAAAAATAAGCAATCTGACAGGCAGTTCCCCAAAATGGAAACAGGTAAGCCTCAATCCTGAGAAGGACGGAGACCCCAAATCCCTAAGAGATACCAGACAAACATCTGTCTGGTTTGGGCCAGTGAGACAAAGGCCACACAAGCCAGTGCAGGGGAAAGGCACTCACCCACAAGCCTGAGGACCTAGCCCAGAACCTATATAAAAGTGGAAGGAGAAAACCGACTCCACAGAATTTGACCTCTAAGTGCACATCAAAGCATGCATGCTCACACTCACATATCATACACACTCAAATAAAACGTGATTATTTAATTATCAATTACATTATGCCATTATAATGTTATTAAAAATAAATATCTTTAAAAAGTTTAATGGCATCACATATTGGTGTTACGTATGAGGAAACAAAAGACCTTTCACTCATTACTGTGAAAACAAACTGATCGAATTTAGTTAAGAACAGGAAAATCTCGATATACCCCAAAACTTAAAGGTGCACACCCCTTGATCTTGGGCAAGTCCCCTTCAAGGCATTCTTGCTGCACATATACTCATGTGTGTGCAGAATGACAACCATGCAGAGACATTCAAACCAGGCACGCTCCATCAGGAATACCCCAAATACGACAGACAACTAAAGCTCCGGTCAAGTCAAAACATGAAGTCGATCTCTGCACCCTGACATGAAAGGATTTTCAAAAACTATTAAGGGGGGGGGGAAGCAGGTTGCACAACAGTGTTCTTAACTTGGCGCTGTTTGTGCTAAAAAAGGGAGGGAAATGGAGGCAGGAAGTCAGACCATCTACTGGTGTTCGTTACTTGTGGGAGGACATTAGGAATTGGTCAGAACTGCTCTGGGGGGGCAAACACAAGGATGGAAACACAGGACGGCTTCCATTTTATAACTTTTGCCATTGTTAAACCGTGGCCTTTATTACATTAAACACATCCACAAGGAAGTCCATTTGTTTCTTCCTCACGGAACCACAATGCCGCACGAAAGCAGTGTGGAAGCCAGCTCGCCAGGCAGCTGGACACGAGGGGCCGTCTTCTCTTGACCCTCCCCAGCAGCTGCCCCGTGGGGCTGCTCCAGTTGCAGCCTGAATCACAAGACGGATCAGTTAGCACTTCCAACGGCCTGGCTGAGTAATAGAGTCTAAGTCAGGAAGCTTGGGTGTAAATGTCTTTCCTGCCAGCAGAGGTGTTTACCCTGCTCTGTACACATTAACAAATGCTTGGGGGTGACTAAAACCTGACAGAATGGCCGGAGGTCCTGGGAAATACTCGGAGATAATCAAACATTGAGTTAAAAGGTGTGGGGAGGGGGCTCCAGGAGCTGCACAGGGGTGTGCAGGCCAGTGAAGTCAGTCACAGAGGCTCATGTCGGCTCATTCCACGTAAGAGGGTTGTTTAGACTAATCTCTCAGGCCCACTGTGGATGTTCCTGCCCAGGGAGGAGCTGTTCCCACTTTTTTAAAGTAGGAAGTGGAGGCTCAGGAGGTCATGAGGTAAGCTAGAGTTTGACTTTCCCTCTCAAGGTCATAGACAGAAGTCAGTCCATAAATGTAGCCTGGAAGGCAAGACCAAGTGTGTGCACCCAAGGAGGGAAGGTTGGCAAATGTCGAGCCTACAACGAGGCTTTTATTTATGTGTATATTTTTGTGACAGGTCATTTTCTCTTTCTTTTTCTCTTGTCTATTTTCATTCTCAAATTAACAACAATCATCTTTTATTTTATGTATGTATGTATGCATGCACTTTCAAGGCTGAGTCTCCTGTATTTTCCACAGCTGGCCTCAAATTCACAAGCCTCTTGCCTCTATGTCCCATGTATTGGGATTGCACATGTGCATCATACAGCTCACACATTTATTACTTTTCAAAAAGAAAACTATATATATATATAGATACACATACACAATTCAGTGGGGGAGGTACAATTCCTTGTACACACACACACACCTTACATAAAAACAGGAAAGATAACGACATATTCATCTGAGAGGCATCTGAAGAGCAAAGCATGAAGAGTAGCTCCCCTCCCACAAGGAGAAGGCACTGTGGGAATGAATAGTCAGCCTCATTTTTTTTTTTCTGACAGCTTAGTCCCTAATGCTGACAACTTTTAAAATACAATTTTTAAAATGTCTTTAAATGGCAATTTGAATATATATAGCACTTGTTAAGCAAGACAATCAAAATATAAAATTTTAAAAGTATATAAACTTTTCAAAGGAGTGCAGTATGGTGCAACACTCAGGAAGGCTGGGGCTGGAGAAGCAGGAGCCAGAGGTCCTGGCAAGTCTAGGCAACATAGCAGGACCATCTCTTGATAAATTAACTATTTAATTAAATCAAGGAATCTAAGGGAAGAAATGACTTCTCCAAAACATCTTGGAACCAATGCTACACTACTCAGCCCAATTAAACTAATGTCTGAGTTTTTGCAATAACATTCTCACACTGAACTTTATAACCCTTAGCTCTCTTTTTTCTTGACAAGATGGCTTAGGGTTGACTTGGTCTGTGAGACTCAAAGCTCAACAGTCTCCCTAGGCATAGGCGAGTCTAGTCTTCCTGGCTTTAGCCTGGGCCCACAAGGGCCCCCACTATGCACACCTGGTCTTGTCTGTCATTCCTTGGTCACTTTATCCACTGGCTGCACTACCCGATCGGCAGCTGAAGAGGCTCAGAAGGAGTTGGGTGACTCTGGTGTTGAATTGCCTACTGGCCACATGGTATGGTAACTACGGCCGCTCTTTTTCCACTTGATGTGAGCTTTCTTTAAATAATTACAGACCTCATGTTAACAGCTGCAACTCTGTTAGACACACCAGAAACCAACACCCAAGAATGACTATGCTGGGACTCAGAGGCCACCCAGAGTTAGGTCTGCTGACCCCAGGATATCCAGGAACTCTCCTGCATCACCTCCCTTATTAAAACACTTTTTAGTTAAACCAGATCCCAAAGCTATAAGTAGTTTGTCTGTGGGTTTAAAAGCAAGCAAACAAACAAACAACAAATGATTCCAGATAGATAAAATTGTGTGTGTGTGTGTGTGTATACACACCTGTCAGTAAAGGGTTTTTTAATGATTTGTTCCTTTAAAAAATATCTGACCCAAAGTTCCCAATTTTCACCCAACCTTGCCACCCCCGTCAATGACTTATTCAATGTTCCGTGATCCGCTGGGGAGGTTGGGAACAGGCATTCTCTAGCTTGGAGTTCCTCCTCCACCTTCTCCTCCTTCCCACCCACTCACTAAGCCACACGATCCTATGACACATTTCTTCCAACTTACAATTCAAAGAGAAGTCAGTCCCTGTCACCCGGTACAATCTGGGGAGTTAAGCACTTGCAATTGACTTTGCCAGTGAATGTGGGGAGCACACACACACACACACACCACCCACCTGAGATGGTGCCCTAGCTTCATCTGTATTTAGAACCTTCTCAGGCTCTGTTCAATATCTGGTGGTCCTGCTGTATGCGATATTTAAAAAGGAACCCCTCACAATTGAAAATCTATGAGATACAGGCTGGTAGAGAAAAGAGAAATCGAGGCACACCAGCCCCAAGAGGAGCCAAGATCGAGTCAAAGATACAAAGCGAAAGAGGCTCCCTCCAGACTCTCCCAACCCATGTCCCCTCCACAGCACTCCAATCACCAAGCAGGAGCAACAATCACTAAAAATGTGTTTCCTCTTCCCTATCTCACAACTAAAGAGAAAACAATGGAAGTTATGTTTTTCTGGGAGAGATTCTCCATTGCAACTGTTGCAAAATCACACAATAGGTGGATGTTGCAACTTCAAAAATACTGGGAATCATCCCCGAGAATTCAAGACAATCTAGGAACGCAATCTAGACAAGGCTCAGACATGAAACTGCCCCTTTCAAACACCATCCTTTCTCATTAGGCAGATTTAGGGGTGGGAGTCACAAGTCACACATTCTTGCCAAGTTCAGATACCAGTGTTCTTGCTGGGCAAGTCACTTCCACATGCCCAGACTCTGGGCTACCCTGTACATAGTGATGAAAATGTTCCCAAGGATGTGAGTTCTGGATATGAGATGGAGTGTCACAGCAATATGCTACAGGGCCTAACAGTAAAAGAGGGGTAATAATTATTATTGCAATAATCATCATTCTTGCTAAATTTATTGCGGGCTTAGTCCACAAAGCAACCACCTCCCCTGCCCATCAGGTAGGTACCAGGTGGGTCCAAGCCATGAGAAAATCCTGACCAAGCAAGGATTCCAGTTCGGATTAAGATGAGAACTATACCCTGGCCTTTCCTGCCTGCAAATCCCCACGTGCTTCCTCCACGCCAAAGGCCTAGGGATGAGCTGTGCAGACCACAGATGGCAACACTCATTCCACCCTGCTGTGTGGCCCTGGGAAAATCGAGTCACCCAAAGCCACCTTCCCTCGGGAACCATCCCAAGGCCTCTCTACTCCAGAGCAGCCTGCAGCTCCTTGTGCTTCCTCCAGATACTTGTGATTCGGGCAGACAATGCGTTCATCCTGCCTGTTGTAAATCTCCAGACCCCGCCTCAGAAAGCTCATAGCCTGTGGCCACTCATGTCTGTGACCCAGTCACACCAGGCATCTGTCACACCGTGCCCTAAGAGGCTTCTCCCACCATGTCAGACAACTCTTTCTCCTTCTACAACCCTCTGCTTCCAAAGCCCCATGAACCGCTCCTCCAGAGTCTTCTGTAGGTAGACCTGTTTCCAGAGCAAAGAGTGCAGCTTGCCGAAATCTGTAACCCAGCTTATAGAAAGAATGACTGCTACACAGACGGAGAAACAGATAATAAATAATAATTGTCCACAGTTCCCTAACAGTTTCCTTCACCAAGTTGTCATCAAACCAAGTCACTGGCAAGTGCCCTTGTCAGTGATAACACTCAAGCACCACACAAAGCAATTCAGTTAAGATATATAAGGTTACCACATTCCACAGATGAGGAAACTGAGACCCAGGCAGAATAAGCAATATGCTCCAAGTTTTAATTGACCACTAAATGACAGATCCTGGACTCACCCAGCTCAGACCCACTCCGAATCAGTTCTAGGCTGCCTTTCAGGCTGGGTTCCTCCCCAGGAACCGGCTTATACTGGTCTGGTCCTTTGCTAGTATGACTAGCTGGCAACCACACTGTTAAAACTAACAGATCATCTGAGCATAGCCATAGCAGAACTTTCTTTTGGGGTGGATGTCTCTACCCCACTGCCTTGTCTGACTGTCTCTGCACCCCACACTACAGCACACCCACGGTGACCCCCAGGGCTTCAGAGGCCAGTCTGAGCACAAAACAGGCCTATATGGAATCTACTCTCTGATTCTAAGAGGAGGGACCTCTGGCCCACAATCACTCCCACCTCCCCCTACACACAACACGGAGGCAGAGTCACAAGCTATAGGGGGCATTGCCACATTCCTGCTGAGGGACAGACCAGGAAGCACCAGCCAGGTGGCCTCTCTTTCAGTGACTAGGACAAAGAGCAAGTACTAAAGAAGGCTAAAAGCCTTAGGCGCTGCAGAGCAGGTACAGGCCACGCCCATAGGATGGTGGGGGGGGCGGTGACCTAACCCTGGAGAGAAGGTGGCCTGAGGTCACTGGGGCACTGGGGCATGGCTTCTGGGGCAGGGCTCTGGCCACTCTTACTGAGCCCTGAGGGATCAATCAACAAAGAGCTGTGTAGCTCCAGAGAGATATTCACCCTAGACCTAGGCCCTCATAGGAAAAAGCAAAATCAAGCAAGCAAGCAAACAAACAAAAGCAAGGTTGATGTATTTATTGCTAGGGCTTCTGGTAAGAAATGAATGAGCTTTTGGGCCACAGGGGCCAGGGTGGCTTGAGGGATTCATTCATTCATTTTTTTCCTCGTTCATTCAAGAACTATTACAAGAATGAAGGCAGTCCTCCATCTAACCCCAAGCATAAAGATGTTAACTCAAAATGAATCAATTTCCTCAAGGTGAGACTTAAAACTTCAAAATGCTTAGGAGAAAAGACAGGGGCAAAAGCCCTGGATTTGGAGTAACCATGGTGTCTTTTCTACAGTGCCACAGGCAGAAAAGAAACTGACAGACTACGTCTCACGTAAACCCCAACAGAACAAAAAGGAAGCTCCCCCAAAAGTAGAAAATATTTGCAAATTATATACCTGATAAGGGATTAATGTTTTGCTTTGGTTTTGGATCTTGTTTGAGACAGTCTCACTATATATGCCAGGTTGACCTTGAACTCACAGAGCCTACTGGGATTAAGGCATGTTCCACCATGGCCAGCTCAGGATTAGTACTCTGAAAACCATCCAGTGAAGGCAATCAACTTCAAGCAATCTGATTCAAAAGCGAACAAAGGACCCAAAAAGAGCTGACTGTTGGAATGTGCACTTACCATCCTAACGCTTGGGAGGGAGAGGCAGGAGGATCAAAGTTCTAGGTCAACCTTGCCTAGGTAGTTAAGTTTGAATCCAGCCCAGGCTACAGGGACCTTGCTTCCAAAACACAAAGACTTGAATACTACTTCTCCAAAGAAGATAGTTGAATAGTCAACAAGCACACGAAAAGATCTGAATCAGGAGGGAAATACAGTCAAAATGACAAGGAGATACTGTCTAGTATGCCTACTACTATCAAAACCCAAGAAACAGCCGGTGGGGCAGCCTGGGGGAAGACTGGAACCCGTGCTCACTGTCAGTGGGAATGGAAAACGGTGCAGCTGCTGTGAAAAGGGTGGCGGTTCCTCAAAAATTAAAAATAGAATTGACACAGGATCCAGCAGTTCCATTTCTGTATCTCCCCAGAAGAACTCAAAGCACATTCTCAAAAGCAGCTATCTTTATACCCGTGCTCATGGCCCCACCGTTTATACAGCCACAGCGGGGGAAGCAATCCAAAGATCCACCAACAAACGAATGGGGAAGCCAAATGCGAGCACACACGTACAATGGAATATTATTCTGCCTTAAAAAGGACAAATTCTGACATGTGTGGGTGAATCTGAGGGTAGGCTATCTTTTCGAGTGCAACAATCAGTCCAACAAAAAGGAGCCGTACTATCTGACCCGTTTACATGAGGAACCTACAATAAGCAAATCCTGGAGACAGATGAATGGGACAGCAGTGCCGGGCTGCTGTTTACTGGGTACAAAGTTTCACTTTTACAAGATGAAAAGCACTACAGAGGTGGACAGACTGGTTGTACAAAAATGATGAAAAAAAAAAGCATTTAATGTCACTGAGCATGTAGCTAAGAGAGTTAAATTTTATCTGCATTCTGCTACAGTAAAAAGAAAGAAAGGAGGAGAGAAAGAGAAGGAAGAAAGGAAGCTGGGTGAGGGTGGAACATGTGTCAAGCTTTCATCTAAGTCCATGGGATGCCACAGGTACCACTCTGACGACATCAGTCCTGTAAACCCCTCCACGCCCCAGAGTAGCAACTGGGCAAGCAAGAAGTATACCCTGGAGCTGGAGAAATGGCTCAGTGGTTACGAAGCTCTGGTTGCTCTTCTAGAGGATCCACGTTGTAGTCTTAGCGCCCACATGGTGACAAACAGCCACTTTATAACTCAAGTTCCAGGGGATCCAGCGCCCTCTTCTGAACTCTGTGGGCACCAGGCACCACGTGGCATACAGATACACATGCTAACAAAACACCCATATGCATGAGAATAAAAAATTGTTTAAAAAAGAAGATACCATTAATAAGTCAGAGTGTCCCCAGGTGCCACATACCTTAAAGAAAAGACCGGGTCCTAAGGTAGAAAATGAGAAGAGTAGAGTCTGAGACAGCTGATCGGACAAGGTCCCTGGGGGCCTAGGGATAAGAAAGACTTCCGGGAAGACCATTCAGGGAGAGGGAACAGTGGGCACAGTTCAGTCCTGACTTGGGCCCCATCATGCCCATTGGCAAAAGCAGCATATGAGGGCTGGGAAGATAGTGCCCTGGGCACCAAATGTGGACTCTGGTCCCTAGTTCCCCTAAACTGCTGTATGGCTGTGACCAGGACCAGCATCCTCCGATCTTTAAGGGTTTTGACAATCAAAGAAGCCCCAGGCAGAGGGGCTGCAGACAGCATTCATTTCCTCTGGCTTCCTCCTTTCCTACTCACTCACCTTTTAGAAAAACCCCTACCTTCTGAGTGGCCCCACGTGTGTGGGTGTGCCTGAGGATGGAGGGGAGCAGATGTGGGGCAAAGATGCAGGGTATTTGGGGATTGTTTTAACTTTTTTTCCCCCTAAGATTCATTTTATGTGTGTATTTTACCTACATGTATGTCTATGTGCCCTATTCATGTCTGTGCCTAGGGAGGTCAGAAGTGTGTTTTTGATTCCCTGGAACTGTTATTATGACTAGTTGTGAGACACCGTATGGGTGCTGGGAACTGAACCTAGTGCCTCTGGAAGAGCTGTCAGTGCTCTTAACTACCTCTCCAGGCCCAGGAGGTGCGTACCGAAACCAGTTAAACTGCAGCACTCTAGCAAGTCCTCTTCGGGCACCAGCCCTCCATGCCCTCATCCATAAGATAGAACGGGCATGAAATGTAAGGAGAGATGCTACCTAGGGAAGCCAGGCTGCTTAAGCCAGATACCACAGTGGGCCCTCCACCAATCCTTACTCATTTGTAAGTTAAGTGCTACGGTACCCTGTGCTCCCAACAGAAGCAAGAAAAGACAGCACGGAGGAAAACTACCTAGTTAGTGCCAGACGCGCTTCAAACAGAATCTGACTTTTTAGGACAGGAATAAGGGTGTCACCAGAGAAAACTTCTTGAGACACAAAAGAGAAAAGGCGAGAGACGCAGAGAAACATCAGCAAACAAAAGGAATAAAAGAACAGACGCCTGAGGCCTACACACACAGTGGCCAATGTGTAATTAGGATGTTTTCCCTGAATAGCTGGTTCTGGTGTGCAAACGTGGCTGACAGCCGTGACGAGCTTCCTAGCCTGTATATACGCTTATGCGGGAGCTCGCTGACCAGAGCACAGAGTGGCTGTCTAACTTCTTAGACCACACAGCTAAAAGGCAGAGCTAAGGCTGACCCGGGCCCATGAATCTCTAACCTTACACCATGTCTTGGGGGCAGTCAGTGTTTGCCTATCAACCAGCCTGTGTTCTCTGTACTATCCCCAGGAGCCCTGGAAAGATGAGGGATGACACCTTAATTTCAGACCACAGAAATTCTCAAAGAAAGGGTTACAGTTGATCTAGCTCCCTATTCATCTGGCAGCACCAAAGAACAAGAAGTGTGTACCAAAGGAAAGGTATAAGAAGCCTAAAACTTTTGACTGGTTTAGATAGACTTTTATTTTCTCTCTCTCTCTCTCTCTCTCTCTCTCTCTCTCTCTCTCTCTCTCTCTCTCTCGGAAAGGTATGAGAAGCCTAAAACTTTTGACTGGTTTAGATAGACTTTTATTCTCTCTCTATTTCTTTTTTCTTTTTCTTTTTACAACAGGGTTTCTCTGTGTAGCCCTGGCTGTCCTAGAACTCACTCCGTAGACCAGGGCAACCCTGAACAGGATTAAAGGCACGCACCACCACCACTGCCCAGCTAGACTTCCTATTTTCAAAGACCTTGTCAAATTGTACTACACATCTTTGCTTCTCCTTTGGGAGGAGAGACAGTGGCTCATGTAGGCCCAATCTGGCCTCAAGCGTACTATGTTGTCTGGAGAGTGAGACCACTTTCCTGAGTTACGAAGATCCCGGAATTCCTATGTCCCCAGGTGGACCAGGGCCGTGCCCAGTAACCGGAAGAATTCCTACTAGGGGCTTATCATTCCATAGGGACCTGCCCTCTGAAGGTGTGTTCTGGTACGGTTCCAGAGGTCTCCGTGTACAAGGCGTATCTTTGGTGATGAGGGCATCGGTCCTTTGCAAGGGCTATTGCATTATCTCTGTAGGTCTCACCTACTTAACACAGTAACTCCAGCACAAAGGCCGCAGCTGGTGGAGGCCACCCTTTTTGCAGGAACCAGAGCTCTGGGCAAGGTCAAGAGTAGGGACAGCTTGGCAACAGTGGGGCCCTGAAGGGCTTCCTTCCTATAAAAATTATTTCTCAAGCCAAGTCACCTCTTGTCTATTCTCCTGACCTTACCACTGCCTGCTCGGAAGCCTCCAGCCCCCCTACTCTAAGGCTGTCTGTGTCCAGTTGGATTAGCCGCAGCACAGACATACCTAGTTTCCTACTCCAGCCCCGCCAACCTGAGCCAGAATCAGGTAAGCTGGGGAAAGTGGCTCAATTCCCTTCTCAGGTATTAGAGTACCAAGCTCACTGACTGTCGAAGGATTAAAAGGACAATGCCCTCGGCAGGTCCCAGCTTGGGTTCCTGCATATCAAGCACTCTACATGGTTGCTGTTTTATGACCATTAGTAATGATAACAGTGATCGTGAACCCCTTTGCTGGCTCTGAGGCCTACACAGCCAAACCCCTCACGTGGATTAGACAGTCAAAGCTTTCCTAGTTAGTCAGTCTCCTCATGTGGGATGTTTGAGGTGGAAAGGTGGGGGTGGGGTGTAACTCACTGTTAGTGTCTACTTAGCAAGCCTGAGGCCTTAGGTTCCACCCCTAGCACCAAAACACAAAACAAAACAAAAAACTCCTCAGGATGACAGAATACAGCGCAAAACCAAGGAACGTAAGTACAACAGATTGTGGGGTCACGACAGGAAGGACACTTCTGAGAGCAGGAATTAGAGCAGGTGGCATCTGAGCCAGGTGCTAAAGAATGTAGGTGGCAATGAGGGCAGTGAGGAGGACCAGACCCCTCATGGGAGCGTCTCTCAAAAGCAACCAGGGGGGAGGAATTATAGAACAACACCAGGGTGACTCTTTGTCAGCCTCAGTCTACCCAACTGTGAAATGGAGCTTGGTAGAGACTGCTTCATGGGGTTCCTCAGAGGTTAGTTGATTGGGTAGAATTCAGCGCAGGGCCAAACAAGCTCTCGGAAGGATGAGACAGTAGTTATTTCCTTCCCTCTTCTTCCTCTCCATTGTTGAAGGATAGGGTTGAAGATGAGGCCAGTCTAGAAGCATCTAAAGCAGAGATCACATTTCAAATACCATGTTTTTCTGTTTATCCCAGCCAGTCACATGTGCAGTAGCTGATTGACAGGTGGAGAGGAGGTTAGATGGGCATTTGAGACCTTAAAGGTCATATCCAGAGGTCTGTTTCTGCAGGCCATACAGAAACACACACGACTGCAGAGGTTTTTGATCAGAAGAGACTACGGCCTGAGGTCAGCAGCAGCATGAAGGCCGGGTTACCCTCAGTGCCAAGGAGCCAGAGCAGAGCCCTTCTCACTGTTCTGGGTACCACATTTCCCTACAAGGATCCCGAGACCAGAAATAAAGACTTGAGCAGCCACGTTGCCAAGGCTGTTTGCCATGGCAACATCAGGGAGGGACTCGTGGGCCGGCTGCTGCAACTGCTCAGGGCCTGGTTCTAAATGACTATGTTCTGCCAGGCAATCACAAGGAAAAAATATGGCTGCAGAGCTGCTGGGGAGCATCCATCTCAGCCAGGCAGGGCTTACCCAGCTAAGTGTCCAGACAGCGGGTCCCAGGAAGTGGAGTCCCTGCTATGGAGAGCTAGCCATGGGAGGAAGACAGTTCAGGGTCCCATCCTGTCTCTGTTGTGTGACCTGGAGGCATGTCATCTCTTCTTAGACTGTTTCCTCACTCTGAGGAAAGAAAATTAAGCAAGGTGATCCCCAAGGCACGCCGAACTCCCCTCAGAGCTCAAGATGACATTTGTATAGTTCACATTTCCGTCACTGCCATTGCCATCATTGATATGGCGATCATTTATCAAGTGCCCACTATGTCAGTGCGGTAAGCCTTTGGGTCCAATGCAGTTATGTCATGCTTTCCTAAGAAGGCCAAACAATTAGCCCCTCCCTGATCCTCAGCTGAGGCAATGAGGCTGAGAGAGATCATAGCACTTGCTTGAGGCCACGGACCTAGGAAGTGGGAAAGCCCTGATTTAAAACATATGCACCTAAACTCCAACTTGTTTTGTTCTTTTCTTTTTTATTGTTTTGAGACAGGGCTTCTCTGTGTAGCCCTGACTGTCTTGGAACTTGCTTTGAAGACCAGGCTGACCTCAAACTCAGAGATCTACCTGTCTCTGCCTTCTGAGTGCTGAAATTAAAGAGATACAAGCCAGCATGACCACAGTTGCTAAGACATCATAGGATACTCCTTTAGATTTAGAACAGGGGAAGGAAAACAATTACTTTCACAGAAGAACCTCAGGCCTAGGCAGGACCAAAGACCGAGAGAGAGAGAGAGAGAGAGAGAGAGAGAGAGAGAGCACATGTGTGTGTGGGGGAGGTATCCCAAGGTCTTTCTCTTCATCGGAGGCTATCTATATACCAAACATCTCTGTACACCTCCCAGGTACTGCCTCAGGCCATTTGCACTAAGACTAACTTAAGCGCATGACAGTCTGCTACTACCAACCCCATTCTGTAGACGAAAATGCTGATGAAAAAAATTTTTTGCCAAGGCTGTAGGGCCCACAGTCCATAGAGTCCAATCCCAGAACTCTGAGCACATCGCTTCCGGAACAATCAAGGGCAAAGGTTCAGTGGCCTGTTTTTTGTTTGTTTGTGTTTGATTTTATAATTTTACTCATTTTTATTTTATTTGCATTGCTGTTTTGTCTGCATGTCTGTGTGAGGGTGTCAGATCTTGTAGTTACAGACAGCTATGAGCTGCCATGTGGGTGCTGGGAACTGAACCTGGGTCCTCTGGAAGAGCAGTCAGTGCTATTAACCCCTAAGCCATCTCTCCAGCCTCCTTACTGCCCTGTTTTAAATACTGCAGGATTGTGGTGAGACCTAGCCAGTGACTTTACCTTTCCCATTTATGTCTCTCTCTAATCAAGTGGCAACTCTGTGTCCTAGGAAAGTGCAGAGCTGGGTCTCTGGAGCCCAGCTGCCACCTAAAGCCTGCAGACCAGACCTCAAGGCAGGACCCATCTGTGGGAGCTCTGTGAACCAGGCTGCTGACAGCAACACCTCTTCATGCCCTCCCCGTCTCCTCACTCGAGGGTCCAGCTATCTAGTGAGAGGATCTATGTGGTCTTGGGGATTTATGAATGTGAGAACAGGAAGAAAATCCTAATCCAGGGTTCAACAGACACTCTGAGGCCAGCAGTTCAGTCAGTAGTCCTGAGAAAACTTCCTGCCTTCAGCTCCCTCTGAGCCAAGATACCCCCTCCCCCAACCAAGTCCTAGACAAGACTCAGCTGAAGAGGAAGGGCCTGAATCTCTGGGCACCTCAGGCCCCCCTCTTCCGTGGAATGCAGGCTGGATATGATGCTCTCTTAGGGCCCTCCCAAAGCCTGCTCAAAGTTCAAATTCTGGGCCAGTCACTGGACCAGCTGTGAGACGGTAAGTAACTGACCCAACTTCTCTGGGCCTCCATTTCCGAATTCACCAAATGGAGAATATGCGACCAACCTCCAGCATCACTACAGGAAGCCCATCCACAGCCATGACCATCTGTTCAGAGAAACCCAAAACACTCACATGAAAGACATGGTGTGCAGGACATGAAATGATACCCCATATTGTTGACAATAGAGCAAGTGTGTGCTGAGGACTGAGGGGACCCTGCCTCAACTAGTCTCATCATCTCATCATGGATGACTACACCGGTGACTTGGAAGGAAACGATTTCTTTCTTGTTTGTTTGTTTTTAGTCTTTCAAGATGTAACAGCCCTGGCTGTTCTGGAACCCGCTCTGTAGACCAGGCTGGCCTTGAACTCACAGGCCTCGAACACACAGAGATCTGCCTGCCTCTGCCTCCAGAGTGCTGGGATGAAAGGCGTGCATGCGCCACCACCGCCCATCGAAGGAAATTATTTCTTTCCCACCCTCCCAGAACCCTCAGTGAAGCTGCAAGGAGGAATTCAGATCCAGGTACCACGGCAGCCGGCAAACTCGGCCTCAGTGAAAGAGGCATAAATGACTGCCCAAGGAGGACAGGCTCTCAGGCAGGGGCTTGCAGGTCAGGTTGGCTAGAAAGATACCAAGATGACAGCAGGGGCCGTGGCCTTTCTCTGGAACTCTAGACACAGTGAAAACCAGTGGATGCCCTGCTCCCAGGAGAGCGCATCCACTCACCAGGGCACTAATCTTTGTTGTGCACTGGGCTTGCCTGTTCTCTCAGGAGGAAAATAATAACTGAAACAGACAAAGCTCATAGTGCTGACTATCCAGGAACAATCTCCTAAGGAACACTGCCTGTGACCTCTATAAGGGACTTTAGCACTGGTCCCCCAGACCAGTGAGTGTTGTAAAGTCATGCTGTCATTGATCTGCATCTACCCTTTACAAGAATGGAAGCTGCCTAATGAGAGTACTGCTCTGTGGGTATGGCAGAGTATGTCGTTCGGAGTCACCTTATTGCTATTTTTTTTTTAAACAGACTAATAGTAGATTTTCCCCACAAGGCCTATAAACTATGAAGATACAGGTTCTTGGATACTTTGGCAGTGTCCGGTACAGGTTCTGTCTCCTGCAGTGGGCCTTAAATCCAATCACAAAGTGTTTGGTTGCTGCCCATGGCACTTGGGCCTTAAATCCAATCACAAAGTGTTTGGTTGCTGCCCATGGCACCTGTGACACTATTGCATCCGTGTATGTTCCATGCAGATGGCTGTTGCAGGTCACAGGGTTCTGGCATGCAGAGTACATTCCAGCATGAGCACTGGCTGGTCAGTAGTACTGCAGCTTAGAGTTGGGCACCCGATCAGTTTCTCTGTATTCAGTGACATGGTGAATTAACACAGGACCCCCAACTGGACAAACATGCAGAGCAGGGGAGACTTTAGAGGACTAAGTCCTACACAGGATATTTTCATCAAATGCCTCCCTTCAAGGTTCAGGGATCTATGTGAAGAGGAGATAGAAAGAGTGTAAGGGTCAGAGTGATGGGTGACTCCAAGGAAGGTGTCTTCCAGACACAGCAGGATTGATGCACACGTGAGCTCACAGAGAAACTGTGATAGCACACACGGAGCCTGCACAGGCTCAAGCCTGATGGGGTCCCAGCACAGAGAGGGAGAACACAGTCTCCCACCCGTAAACAAGTTATTTGTAATCAGCACCTGCTAACAAAGGGAAACATCAATTCTCTCCAATGGAGTGTCATTGGGCATATCAACCACACGCCAGAGCTGGACCCATGTCCAGGAGTAGTTGTCCAGTACAAAATAATCCCATTTTCTTTTCCGCATCTGTGGACTTTTTGTTTCATTTTTGTTTTGTTATTTTTGTCCTATTGGTTTTTGTTTTGATTTTTATGGGGGTAGACGCTTTTTCTGAGAGAGAGAAAGAATAAAAGTATGCAGGCAGGGAAGTGATCTGGGAGGGGTTAGGGAAGGAGAAAAACATGATCAAATATATTGTATGAAAAAATAATAAAAAAAAGAATAGAAGCTTGTGTGACTGTGACCTCCAGTGGTTGGGAGGTTTCCCAGCAGACAAACTGCAGATCAGGATTCAGATTCAGTAGAGGTAATTACAGAGAGAGCTCTTCAGGCCAAGCATACTGTGAAGCAGGACTGGAGCCATTAGGTCTAGAGATGGGAGAGTCCAGACACAGACCAGACAGGAGAACTGGCTCTTGCAGGTAAACAGACGTGGTAGAAGAGAGATAAGGAGACAGCAACAGACAGCATGAACCTAGGTCCCAGGAGGAAACTTCACAGCACATACTGGGATGAGCCTCAAAAGAATATACTGTTATCCCCAATCTTATTAAAAAAAAAAAAAAACTAAGGCTGCCGGGTTGGTGGTGGTGCACATCTTTAATCCCAGCACACAGGAGGCAGAGGCAGATGGATCTCTGTGAGTTCGAGGCCAGCCTGGTCTACAAGATCTAGCTGTTACACAGAGAAACCCTATCTTGAAAAAAAAAGAAAGAAAGAAAAGAAAAACAGAACTGAGGTTGGGGGCATTCAGACATTTGCTCAAGATCATGGAGCTGCTAGTAAGTCCTGATTTCAAACTTGGGAAAAGCAAGCAACTCAGGATAAATCCAGGGGACTATGTTTCAACTTCAAGGACCTTGCACATCAAACTTCAAGTTTGGGGGTTAATTTAAAAGTAGCAGGGAGCTGAACCATCAAACTAGGAAAGACATGAAGAAACCTTAAATTGCATTATTACCTAAATACGCCCTACATACCACATGACTGTAGCTCTGTGATACTCTGAAAAAAAAAGCAAACCTATGGACACAGTAAAAAATGGCAGTAGTTGGCAGCAATGAGGGCAAAGGGATTGAAAGACAGAGTGCAGAGAGCTCTTGGGGCACGGGACAGTCCGTGCAGTGCTATAATGTACTATTACTACATACTTGTCCCAATCCACAGAACGCACAGTTCTAGGAATGACCCACGCTGTGAACTGGGGAGGGGGAGCTCCGGGGGCTCTGGGCAATCATGATTGGTATGTGTGGGTTCATCAACTGTTGCAGTGGATAACTGGGAAGGCTGTGCCAGTTGAGGGCAAGCTAATATGGAAAAATGTCTGCTCCTTCCTCTCAATCGTGTGCCCAAGACCAAAGACAAATGAGAGAAGGTGATGTCTAAGTGTGGCAAAGACAGATAGCAGGTATAAGACTCTAGCTGTAGATGGGACAAGGACCTTGGCAAGAAGGAGAGAACACAGAAAGGTCAACCCAGTACAATGCATTCCGCATCCTAGAGGTGTCCACAGGATGAGCAGCTCTGCTGCCTTGGCAGAGACTGACGGAGACTGGTTGTGAGGATTCTTGTCACCTTCATATAGTCCCAATGATCTTTCTCTTTTTTATATAAGAATGATTACAGTCAGGTGGTGGTGGCATATGCCTTTAATCCTAGTACTCCAGAGGTAGAGGCATGTAAATTTCTGTGAATTCAAGGTAAGCTTGGTCTACATATCGAGTTCCAGGACAACCAGGGGTACATAGAGAAACCCTGTCTCAAAAAAAAAAAAAGAGAATAAATAAATGTAAAAAGAGGGCTGGGGTGGAGTTCAGTGGTAGAATGTTTGCCTAGCCTTTACAAGGTCCTGAGCACAATCCTCAGTACCACAAACCAAAGATTGCATGCACAGAACTAGCTCTAAATTTAATCCTGTCCCATAAAAGTGTTCCAGTGAGCAAATTCCAAGTTGTCTAGGCTGTAGGTCAATGCCCATCTTACAATCCATTATTTCATTCCTAACAGAGTTTGTTATCTCCATTTCACAGGTTGAGAAAGCAAGGCCCAAAGCAACAGAAGTACTCTAGACTCTGTCCTCTCTCAGTGGGTCATCATTTGTATGGGGGGCCAGAGGAACCACCGTGAGCACAGAGGACAATCCATCTTCAGGCAGCTTTAAGAGTCAGGCTGTGCAGGCATGTCACCACTATTCCCCCCCCCTCTTCCGTTACTCCAAGGCAGAGTAAGTGGAGTAGCGAGCCAGGGAGTTCTTAGGGACCACAGAATCTTTAAAACTGTAAAACACTACCTAGATTGTAGAGATCTTTGTGAGGGAGGAATGGAACGGTGCCAACAGAGGCTCAGCGAAGAACATGTGACCTGGGGGATAGGCTATAAATGCTGCTGCCTCCCGCCGTCACTGCTGCTGCTTGGGACGGGAAGGCAGCTGTTCCCTGCATTGCTCTTGTCATGACCAAGCCTGAGGCCCCATTTGCAGGGCTGCTTCTGACTCAAGCCAGTGTTCCTTTCAAATGAGAGGGAAGGAAAAGGATGACTCATAGTATAGCAGAGTGGAGTTCCTGGCTGACCTACACCAGCTGGGGAGAGGAGGCCCCAAGGCAAGGGGGAAACATGAGCCCCAGGGGCCCAACTGCTTGGCTGTTACCTTTCCTGGGTATCATACCCATGCTCACCACCAGCATCCATCAGAGGCCAGAGAGAGTGAAGCTCAGGCCTCTGGGGAACATGTGCCCAGATGTACTCATATGAAAAAGTGACCCTGCCCCCAGTCTCATGCAGGCCAAAGGTGGGCAGATGCACCTGCTGGACGCAGCTGCAACTCTGACTTGGACAGCAGCTGGCCCTGGCTTGAAGGACAATGGAGTGTCCCAGACCCATCAAGGGGCAGTAAGACTTTAAGTCATTTCTCCAGTTCTCCCTGTGTGTAGGGCCCCTTCTGTGTGCTCAGTTCCAGCTTAATAGTGATGAGGAGACAAGCTCACAACCATGGTGCTCTACGGAACCAGCTTAAGTGATTCTCTATGGGAAGGCGTTGAGCATAGGAAGCAGAGAATTCCCTGAGTGAATGGACAGTGTTGGCATGGGCATGGCTTCAGACCCACAGGAAAATGGCAGAATCCTACCCCACCACCACCACCAAAGTGAGGCTCAGAGACATCGCAAAGCCTTCTGGGCGTCCAAGTGTGACTGCCAACAATGAGTGCAAAAAATGTCCACCATAGTTTTCTTCCCCTGGATATATATTGTCCGAAGACTCTTCCCCTACAGAGATGGCTCCTATCTAAGTTAACTAAACTTGACCCCTTGTCCAGCAGTACTTAAATCCCGCCCCCTTGTTAATGCAATAACCCCACCTCCCTGTTCAACTGTATACAATAAACACTGAGCATCTGAGCTTTCTCCATCAGAGAGTGCCCAGTCCATGCTAACTCTAACCAGTACACCCCATCCCAGTTACTGCTGTGTCTCCATGTGTCTGCCTTTTCTCGACTTCCTCACTGTCCTAGTCAGGTCAAGTCTCTAGAGCCATGCAAGGGGGAAGCAGTGAACCTCACACGTTACCCAAGAAATGCACACTAAACAGCAAGAGTAACAGAGTGTATTATTGACCAAGCTGATAATAGTGAAAATAGTATGAACAACTGGGGTGTGGCCAGTCAGGCATTCCCACACAATGTTAATGAGTGTGTAAATGAATACAATCGCCCTAGAAGACAATTTTGATATGTGTTTACCAAATGCCTGAGTGGTTCCTTTGATGGAGCAATTTTACTTCTAGGAATTAAAACGAAGGAACGAACACATGTACACAAAGATACTCATTTCAGCATTGCTTACAGTAGGATAGATACAAACAACCAAGTAACAACCAAGGACTGATTGATGCATGTTGGCTCAACCCTCCATGAAATACTATACAACCATTAAGATATTAAGCACAATATTTATTGAAAAAAAGATGTTCACAGCATATTGTGAGGAGGAGAAAAAAAAGCAAGTTACAAAACAGTGTGCTTCCAATTTACAAATTAGTATAACAAAATAACTCTATTTGTTCTTTTGGTTTCTTTTTCAAATAAGTGATCTATATGAATAGGAAAGATTTTGAGATACAGACAACTTTGGAGTCGCTCTCTTTGGACAACATTACAGATTTCTGGACTGGTGAGATGGCTCAGCAGGTAGAGGCTAATGACCCGAGTTCAATCTCCATGTCCCACTTGGTGGCAGAGACCTTCTGCAAGCTGTCGTCTGACCTCCACACACATACCATGGCACACACATGCAAACACACATACAAAACTAAACAATTTTGAAATATTAGATATGTCGCTTTTATTCATGAGGCTTGGCGATGTTTTCTAACGATGTTAAGATTTTTAAATAAGGGTTGAACTAGACAACGAATAACGTCCTTGTCATCTCTGACACTATGACTGTCACTCCATGCACTCAAGTGATTTTAAATAACCCCTTTATTACATGGCCATTGGAGTTAAGGCTTTTGCTAGCAGCTGTAACCCTGTACATTCCTCTCTCGTATTCCCTGCCCAGCTGTCTCCCCTGTCAGCCCAGGAGCTTCTGTTTGGCAAGGCTCAACTGTACCCCTATGTGTAATCCATGTACCCTATCAAGAACTGGGCAAAGGAACATGGCTCGGCATGCTGGCAGGTGCCATGCGGGCACAAAGAGATAAAAGGCACAACTTAGATCCTACTGGATAGACTCGGACACACAATGCTTGGTTTTATAACTGACTCTGAGAGACAGCAGAGAGAGCAGGGCAAGCTGGCAGGAAGGCGTACTAAGGGGGAAAGCCATGCGGGATGGTGGGCAAGGGTACACCAGGCAAGGGGGACAGTCTAGGCAAAGCTGAAACCAGCACAGAACTCTTTCAGACACATTCTTCAGACATTTCCAAGAAGCTGCCACAACCCTAGTTCTGATAAACGTCTACTTTGGCAACAATGGAGAAAAGTTAAGTCTGAAACAGAAGTTCTCTGTAATCTAAGCCTGGGTTAGCCACCAAAGACAACCAGAAATCTACTGGGGACAAAGACAATCCACTTTCCCCAACCCTCCCAAGGGGAGAGTTGGGGGGAGGGGAGGGCCCGGGGAGGGGAGGGCCCGGGAAGGGCTGTGGGGAAGCAGCAGCAGGGACAGCCAGACATCTCACATGCAAACAAGGCTCACCCCACCAGCAGGCCTCTGGCTTCTCCGGCAGCACCACCAGCCCCATTGGACAGATGGAGGAACCCAGCTGGAGAGTCAAAATGGCTTGCTCCAGGATCACCCAGCCAGAGAGCGGGGAAGGTGACTCCACTCAGGCCTTCTGACTCCAAGTCCAGTGCTATTTCGAGGTAACACACAGGACCTGGAGTCAGGAGCCCTGGGTGGCTCTGTCACCCCCTGGCTGAGTGGTCGTGGACAAGCAGCTCACCCCTCACAGCCTCTTCCCCAACTGTAAAATGAGGCGGCGGGCTGCCCCGCCCATTCCCGCTCAGCTCTGATCCTTCTAGGGGCGGCTGCAAAGCTCCTGGTATCAATTACATTTCCCAAGTTGGCCCGGCAAAGATCACCAGGAGATCTTCGGCCTGTCACGTGGTTAAGTTGGGGGGGGGCCGCAAAATGTCCCAAATTAACTTTCACTGCACTGCTTCTGCTGACACCTGCTTTCTCTCTCTCTCTCTCTCTCTCTCTCTCTCTCTCTCTCTCTCTCTCTCTCTCTCTCTCTCTCTCTCTCTCTCTCTCTCTCTCTCTCTCTCTCTCTCTCTCTCTCTCTCTTTTTTTTTTCTAGTTTCCTTGGTGAAGCAGCCTTACTAAGTAAGCTAGGCTGGCAGCTAAAAGGGCAAACAATTAATTATTGGTGAGCCAAACACCAAAGCTAAAGTTAAAGGCCAGGGTCACGTCCAGAGCAAACAACCTTGGTATGGGTGAAGAAGTCTCACTAGCTATTTTGGGTCTCTTCTACTAGGTTCTTAAGTATAGAAATATGGAAACGACTCCAGGCAATAGAGATATGGGGTGCAGGTCTTCTGGGGAGCCATTAAACCAAATCCCCACCACCTCCAGTCCTGGTCCCAGGCTAACTACTCCTGGGGTGCTGAGGTTAGGGCCGACTTCGGCAGACACAAACACCGGGCGTGTGACCCGACGCTGCCGGGAGCTCCACCGCAGTTTCGTCAGAGGTAAAGGTACGCGCCCGGCGCGCGCGGCGTGTGCACACGCTCAGGGGACACGGACACACACACACTCGCGCACAGCCCGCTCATTAACACCCCCTCCCGACCTGAGGAAGCGCGATCATTTGATCACTCGCGACCGTCCCCTTGGGCCTCTGCTGCGAACCCACCCGAGCGCGCCAGACACACACCACGCGGTCCCGCAGCTCCGGGACGTAGCGGCATTTGCAGAGGGCTACCGCCCGCCGTCTCCCGCGCGTGGCGGGCTTCCCCTAGGCGACACCTCGCCCCGCCGCCTATCCTAATCGCCAGCCTGAAGTCGCCACCAGGAGTCTTCCCGGAGCAGAACGTCTCGAGACTGCCGCTGCGTCCCCTCCGAGTAGCGTCTCACCGCCAGGAGTCAGCTTGCAAGCCTCTCCCCGCCCACCCGGTCCCATGACAGCTGCTACCGCCCAAAGACTGGTAGATTCTAACCAGAAGCAAAGTTTCCCTCTCTCCTCCCACACCCCCCCCACTCCGCCTTCCCCTCCCTCCCAGTGTTATGCAAAACGGACCGGCACAAACGCTTCCACTCCAGGTACTCAGTCTGTCCCCGCGAGTCCCGCGGGTTTCCGTCCGACAGCCGGGCTTCGTACCCAGGCGTGTCCCCGCATCCGGGGTCTCCTCCCAGGCTCCACCGCATCCGCAACCTCTCGGGGACACGCAGCCAAGAGCCGGGAGCAAAAGCCCTAACTCGGGAGCTAAACTTTAGGCTTGCAACAGGCATGGGCCGGGGGAAACGGAGGAGTTGGGGGCGCGCACGCCGCGTGCACTGTTTGTCCCAGCAGCAATCCCCATTTTGGTCTCCAAGCCAGCAGCTCTCTCGTCCTCCCTCCCGAACACCAAAGCACACTCCTGTCACGAGCGTGTAGCCGGTGAAGCTCCCAGGCTCAGCCAGAACCCGGGACGCCGCCTCACCTTCCCTTCCCCCTGCATCGTGGAGCGCGCACCGAGGCCGCGCGCCGCAGGGGGACCCAGACACCCCCCCAAGATAGTCCTTCTGCCCCGATCCAGCTTTGCTCTTGCCTAGAGGGTCTCCTCCGTATAGCGAAAGCTGATAGACACTATCTCCGCCCGCATGTCCACGTGCCCCGCAGACCCTTAATTCCCCTAGTCGGCAACTGACAGGAAACTCTGCGCTGCGGGAGCAGGTGGGGGGCTGCGGACAAACCAGTGGCAGTACTTGGGGGTACCCGGTGCTGGAGAACGAGGGGACTCCAGGGCTGCGGGCCACCTCCCTTAACCCCGCCACAAGTGCACGTGAAAGTACGGCAGCAAGTGCTGGGCGCCGAGGACGCGCCTACAGCACCCAGAGCCAGCCTTAGGGATCCCTCTGACCGTGGCTAGACTCTACCTGCCCAAGGAATCGCAGTACCCCTCAACTTTGCCGGTGGGGGAACCATAGACTCCAGGTAGCCCTGACCAGACCTTCCCGGATGACTGTGTCCCCCAATGCTACAGCATGCGCCGGCGACCTGCAGCTCGCTACGCCTGTAACGGAGCGCAGCGCAAGGCACGTGGAAGGGGGGCTCTGCAGCCTGAACCCCCCGATCGCCCCGGTACGCCCACCGCTGCGCTCCTGGCTCCGCAGCTGCCTCTGCAGCTCCACGGTTCTGCACCCTGGTGTCTGGCCTGCTCTGCCCGCTGGCCGTACCTGCGTGTCAGAGAGATAGTTGAGGAAGAAGGACGAGAGCTCTTCATCCAGCAGCGCGCTGCAGTCGTTCCCCGCCATCTTCCAGCCGCGGCTGCAGCGTGCGGCGGAGTCAGCGCCGAGCCCGCCCGGGGGAGGGAGCGAGCGAAGAGGAGGGAGGAGGCAGCCCGGCGGGCGGGTGGAGGGCGGAGCTCGGGCCCCCGGCTGCGGCAGGCCGACTGGCTGCGGGGGCGGGGCCGCGTGAGCCTGGGGTCGTACCCCCACTTTCCCTGCTCAGACTCTGTCGCGGCGACCAGGTCTCGCACCCCCCCCCGCAGGGATAAAAAGCGCCAGCAACCAGGTGGCGGTGCCCGGGCCAGCAGCCCGATGCCTGCGCAGCAATGCGGGCACCCCCTCCTTACTGCTAGAGCGAATCACGTTGCGTTAGCGCTGGGCGGGCCCTTGCCTGACAACCTGCTTCTACACAGCTGGGGAAACTGAGGCTCCTGCTTCTACACAGCTGGGGAAACTGAGGCTCCAGGAGGTTTGGAACGGCATTTGAAGCCGCAGTGTGCTTCAACAGCAAAAGAGAAAGCTTTGGAGGCCTAAGTTCTCTATCCAGAGTGCAAGACCAGAGAGGGAGGAAGGCAGGCACAGGTCAAAGGCAAAGAAATCAGAGAAGGCTTCTGGGAGAGGGCGGCATTCGTATGTTTTCTTTGAGGCCTACCCCCTCCCCATTTCCTGTTAAGCTTAACCATCCCCCAATCATGTTCTTTACCATAGCCCACAGTGTCTTGAATTGGCTAGGCTTCTGCCAGTCTCCCAGGTTCATTGACCTTCTCCCTTTTCTTAATATGAACCTTCTGGAAAGGAGCCACTATGCTGATCGGCCATTCACCGAATCAGGGTATCTTTAGGGCACACTTATCCATCACCTTTGAGGTTTTGTTGGGGGGGGGGTCGTTCGAGACAGGGTTTCTCTGTGTAACAGTCCTGACTCTCCTGAAACTCATTTTGTAGACCAAGCTGGCCTCGAACTCACTGAGATCCTCCTGCCTCTGCCTCCCAAGTGCTGGATTAAAGGCATGTGCCACCAGTGCCCAGTTTTCCATCACCCTTGCAAGTACCAACCCATTTGTTGTTTCCCAACCCCAGGCCTATGCGACCCTTTCCCTTAGAGGTATCTCAGCGGCCCTTGTACCTTGGCTTCAGTGAAGAATTGGTTTGAGTCAGTCTGTCCTTCCTAGAGTCTAACACATGAAACCAGGCTTAAACCTTGTTTTGTTATTGCTTCGGTTGACCAGGGGTATTTAATAAATAATGTGCTAATTGAAAAGGCTGGGGGGCTCTTCTCTCCCCACCCCCATCACCACATACTCTACCAGATGAGGGAACTGTAGGTCAGGACTGCACTCCAGGAGAGTCCAGAACCAGAGCCAGGAAGCAAACCTTCTGAATTCAACCTTGAACTCTCATTGCTTCAGAAGCTTGCCAGGCAGGCATCTAGGTGTGTGAGGGCAAGGGCGGGGTGGGGGTGGGGGCGGGGGCTGGGGCTGAATAAAGGCTGCAAGACAGGAAGACACGGACCTGTTTATTGGGCACACCTGCCTCTTGCCACCTCCCTCCCACAGGGAACTGACAAGCGGCTGCCCCACCCTGCCTGGCCAGCGGGCTCCTTCCAGCAAGAGAAGGAAAGAGCCTCAGCAGCACACCTGCTCAGACTTGAGCCACACAGCAACAGCTTCCTTCTTCTCCAGTCTGAGGTTCCCAGAACCGCAGGGTGTGATTTCACTCTTTGGGCTTAAGGCCAGCATGCTTTTAAGGAACAATGCTGCCAACAGAGAGTGTACAGCTAGCCTCAGAGGAGTCCTGGGTTCTGGTCCAGCCCATTACTGTCCCTTGTTCCCGTTCTGGGCATCTCAGTCAGTGTCTCTGCCTGGTTTTGAACCCCAGCAAGTCATCTGATCTCAGGCCTTGGTCTCTCATCTTTACAAATGGGGATAGTAAAATCACTTACTCATAGAGATGCTATGAAGATAAAGAGATAAAATATGTAAAGTGCTTGGCACAAGGCCTGCCTTCAGGGGGAGTATGAGAAAATGCCCTTTCGGGCGCTGGCCATTATGACTTACCTTCCCTCCAATTTAAACGGACTCTGTACTCCATTCAGGTCTGAATCCCAATACCAACAACTGTGTGCTACTGTTACTTAAAAGTAAAAGGGAGAGTCGGGCATGATGATGCATGCTTGTAATCCTAACACTTGGGAAGTGGAGGCAGGAGGGTCAGGAGTTCCAGGTCATTCTTGGCTATATAAGGAGCTATAGGCTGGCCTGGAGTACATGAGGTACTGCCTCAAAAAAAGTGAAGCAAGGACTGGGAACATAACATAATTCACTTTATAGAATGTTTTACCTACCACACATGAAGTTCCGGGTTCCGTAGAACCAAATAAAACTGGGTATTGTGTCATGTATTATAGTGCCAGCACTGGGGCCATAGAAGCAGATGGATCAGATGTTCAAGGTCATCTTTGACTCCATAACAAGTTTGAGGCCAGCTTGGGCTACATGAGACCCTGACTTACAAAATAAATAAATTAAAAAAGTCACTTGCTTAACCTCTCAGAGCCTCAGTTTCCTCATCTACAAAATGGGGACAACAATGGTGCTATTTCACATAGGCCCTAGTAAGGGTCAAGTGAAATAATATGTGTAAAATAAATTGCTCAGCCCTGGTCCAGCAGACAGGAAGTGCCTATCACCATCATTATCATCTTCATTGTCACCAAGGACCAGAGTGCTCCAAGGCTGCTGCTACTGGACCAAGTAGGGGTCCTACGAAACGGTTTCCAGAACTGTCCCCATTCTAGTCTGGCCCTTTGCTGTTGTGCCTTTTATAGCCCAAGGACTACATTGGGCCCCTCCCCAGCCAGCCATCCCTGATCATGGCTGTGCACAGTGACCACACTGTTCACTGCCTTGCTAGAGACTCCTTTGAAGACTTTGTTTTAAAACTCTGGTGTTGTTAGGAATTACTACCCATTGCCCAGTCTTAAGGATTTTATCATCAATCCTCTGGGTTGTAGCTGCCAAGACATTTAGGGTGAACCTCCACCTGAGAAGCTTAGCTTGCTTTTCAGGAGTTCTTTCCTTAAAGGTACTCACAGTCTCGGGCCCCATGACCCTCTTGCCTTCTTGCAGAAGTATGGAGTTCTTCCTTGAGAAAGTCGTCAAGCATGCAACCCCAACACTCAGGAGGCTGAAGCAAAAGGACTGCAAAGGAAGTCTGAGGCCACCCTAAGTTGCATAGTGAGACCTCCTCTCAAAAAAGAGAAAAAAAGAAAAGTCCTCAAGAAACCCAAGGTGACGGAGGTTGTTTGCTGGTCTTCTGCCCAGCTAATGAAAAAGCCACTGGATGAAGCCATGCAGAGTCCCTGACCCAAATGTACTGTTAGCATCTTGGGCTCCAGCCGAACCTCCCAGCTTTCCTGTGCATCTGAGTTGCGTCATCTCTAATCCTTCCCACAAGCTTCAATAGGATGAATGTATCCATTATATCCCCAGGGAAATGAAAGCTTAAAGGGGGGGTTAATGCTGGGGATCTAGCTCAGTGGTGGAACATTTGCCCAGCACACTCAGGGTCCTAGGCTAAATCTCCAGTATTCCCTGCAAAAGGGGATAAGTGGTTAGCTGTAGACCGAGCAGCTAGAGGTCCAGCTAAGGCCAAGCCTAGGTGTGTACCCGTCCAAGTGACAGCCCCCTAGAAGGGAATAAAAAGCAGCTCCTAGCAGCTGGCCACCTGGAGGAATGGTGGCACATTTCTTAGTTTATGACTTTCAAGGAAGGGCAATAATACTGCCAGAGTTGGACTTCACGAGGCTCCACGTCTACCTCCTCTGCCGTTTTATTGGCCTTGTCTCCCTTGGAAGTAGTGAAAGTGAGCATGGTGCATATCCAACCCAGCCGAAAGCCAAGAGCACTCCAGGCTCCTCGGATGTGGAACCTATCTGATTAGACTTGAATATTTTAGTCTCTCCCCCACCTACAAATACTCCAAGTGAGACAATCAGCATTTCTTCTCCTGATATTTGGAGAGAGATCTACTCAGACCCTACAGCTGTGCTTCCCAGACTCTTGAGGACATGACAGTCACCTTGTCTCTGTCACCAGAGATTTCTATTTGGTAGGTCTGAAGAGGGCCCAGATTTAACAGTGTCCTCTGGGTGACTCTGCTGTCCATCATTCAACAGATGTTTGATGAGCACCTGCTAGGTACCAGCTACCGCAGTTGGTGCACACATAAGCCAGTGCCTATAGAACATCTGCCACCCCTGCCCACATACTGGCCAACACAACTGTTAAGCAAACTATTGTTCAATGAGGGAGGGAGGACATGGGTCTTAGCAGGCAGTAAGGCTTTCTGGAAGTCTATGATCAAAGCTATGGTGCCACATAGCCACATGCTGCTCTATGTCCCAGCTTCTGTGTCCAAGGCAGGAACTCAGGCCAAGATGAACTTAGTTAGGGACTCTATTGCTGCCTGAAACATGATGGCCATAAGCAAGTTGGAAGGAAAGGGCTTATTTGACTTATACTTCCACATTGTAGTTCATCATTAAAGGAAGCCAGGACAGGGATGCAAAACAGGTCAGGAACCTAGAGGCAGGAGCCTGATGCATAGGCCATGGAGGTCTGCTGCTGCAACTGGGCTGCACTTTCACCAGTAACCTCTCCTGGATTCTCTTCATGGTGTGCATGAGGAGAACACCCATGGGTCTCTCTTTTCTCAATGACCCTTTCAATCCTGGGACTTCCACCACTACTCCAGCTGTGCCTTCACCAAGGGCCTCTCCTGGCCTCTCACTGTACCAAGTCTCAACTGTTTTTTATGATTGTTTCATGCTTCAAAACCAGTACCACCTGGGAGGCCCTTGCACATGACCAAGTTGGCTGCAAACACAAGGTACAACCTTGGCCACCTCTGAACACAGCTTGTGTGTGCAGATTCAGAGGAAAGATTTTCCAGAAGATTTTTCCTCAGTGATGCTGGTCTCTTCTGAATCACCACTGATTTCATAGATCTAGCTGACCAGCATCAATTGTCCCAGTAAAGCAAAAGTTTTACTTCAGTGGTTCTGGTATCCTGTTAATCACAGCAGATTCTTCATCCCCAGATAACCAGAACCACAGATTATTAACTCAAAATAGCAAAAATTCCTGATAGAGTCATTAAGAGACTCTCAAACTTCCCTCTGAAACCTCCCAAGCTAGGCCTGCATTGTCTGCACACCAACAAAAATGCCTCACTGAGATCTCAAAACTCAATGGCTTTTCTTGCCTGAAGTTCCAAAATCCTTCCACAATCCTTCCAAAAATATGGTCAGTCCTAGCACAGAAATTTGGTACAATTTCTGTTTTAGTTAGGGTTTTTATTGCTTCCATGACCAAAAGCAAGTAGGGGAGGAGAGGGTTTATTTGGCCTACACTTCCACAAGATAGTCCCTCATTTAAGGAAGCCAGAACAGAAACTGTTATCTCTGTCTTCCACTGAGTGACAAAACTTCAGAACTGTAGAGGGGCAAAGGATCACTTGTCACAGAGCCCTTTGTGACAAAACAGGACTGGAAGCCAGAGTTCCACAAATCACCTAGATGTTTTCATTTGAAGGTGTTAGGGTTGGTGGTGGGAGCCTCTGCCACTTAATTGAAGGCCCAAGATGAACAAGGCGTATCTTGTGTCTGACAATGCCCTTGTCTTCTGGCAGTGGCATTCCGTGACTTTGTTGGTGCATTTGAAGGAAACAGCGGTTCATATTCTTTCACATGTAGCAAACGACTTCAAATCACCAGGTGAGCAGTTTTAAGCAGCCTTCAAGCTTCTCACTGCTTCTTGACTTTGTAAAGGCTGCCCTCCATCAACCCTCAGTCTCAAAACAAACAACAAACAAGACTAAACACAGAGATAGAAAAACTCTGAAGAGGTAGAAACTTGCTTTCTCTTATCTGTTTACAGGGCAAAAGTCTTCAGCAGGATTCTTCCCATGCCCATTTAATAGGTGAAGAAACAGAGGCACTGAAGATGTGGTGTCTTTCCTAGGTTATTATTCGATATGTACTCTAGTCCAGCAGGGCAGTGGTGACACATCTTTAATTGCAGCACTCGGGAGGCAGAAACAGAAAGATTTCTTGAAGTTCAAGGCTAGCCTGGTCTAAATAGCAAATTCCAAGAGATCCAGGGCTACACAGAGAGACCTTGTTTCAAAAAAAAAAACAACAACAAAAAAAAATAACTGGGCAATGGTGACATACACCTTTGATCCCAGCACTCGGGAGGTAGAGGCAAGTGGGACTCGGTGAGTTTTAGGTCAGCACAGCCTACAAAGTGAGTTCCAGGACAGTCAAGGCTGTTACATAGAGAAACCCTGTCTTGAAAAACCAAAATAAACAACAACCAAACAAATTAACCCGAATACATATATACATATACATAATATCTATATTTATACAAATATTAGAATGATATACGGATATATCAGAATAGTGACATTTAAAGGGACAGTATTCAAAAGGCAACATAGTGGGGCTGGAGAGAGAGTTCGGTGGTTAAGAGCACTGGCTGCTCTTTCGGAGGACCCAAGTTCAATTCCCAGCACCCACATGACAGCTCACAACTCTCTGTAACTGCAGCTCCAGGGGACATGACATACATATACATACATGCAGGCAAAACATCAATGCACATAAAAATAAATAATTAAATAAAAATAAATCATTAAAAGGCAACCGAGTTTACATTCAGTTTGCTATGTGTATATATGCATCAGACAAAAGGATGACTGAGTGCTCTGGCTTTGGGGTCTTGGGGAAATCACTTCTTGAAGATTATTCTATGTCTCCGACTTGTCCTAGAGTTTTGTGTGGATCAAGTTCACACTAGAAAAGATTTTGAACTCAATACTGATTGCTCTAAGTAATTAACAGTGCTCCTTTAGGAGACCTTAAGTCTGATTCAAAAGACAGGAAACTACAACATGATGTTTATATATATATATATATATATATATATATATATATATATATATAAACATTCAATGAAAATTTGTATGTCCTTCTGGGTGCCCAGCACCATGCTATAGGACCACAAATAGTAGCCACGTTCAGTTTTTGCTGTCAGGTAATTTCAAGATTCCGGGTTCCACAGTGTGCAGGGGTGAGGAGTTGGCAGACAAGTCAGGAGAAATAACTGGTTCTTCCCTGACAGCTGGAAGACCTGAGGACTACTTAAGATAAATTTCTTTTCTCTATGGAGCCTCGACTCTGCACAATGATGGTCTTGAACTGGACCAGCCTCAGGCATTTCTCCAGGGCCTCAGCCCCGGATGTTCTAACTTCAGCTCATGGGAGAAGTCATCTGGGCCGTGTATAGTTTGGCAGCAAAGGCAGCTGGAGTCAGGATGCTGAGAGGAGAATTCAGGTCAGTAGGCCACCCCAGCAGTGTTTTATATGAAAAGGAATCTCCTCAGCTCTGGAGCAGCCAAGAGGATTACAGGATCCAGAGGGAGATCATGGCCTCCAGGCATGACACGCCATCATGAGGAGCAAAGCATGGTGGGTCCTCAGTACAGCAGTATTGTGGCTACTCGCCTCTCTCCAGCTCCCTCAAGAATCCCACAGACAACTTGGCGGGCAGGGACAAGTTGAAAGGGAGCATCCATGTTCATTTCATTGCTTCACTTTTAAATTGTAAACTATTTTAAATTACCCCTAATTTCTAGGACCCACGTGGTGGAAAGAGAGAACTCACTCCCGCAAGTGTTCCTGTGACCTACACAAAAGTGCTGTGACACTCACTGCCCCATGTAAATGTGTCATCAACTTGCTTTGTAACCATGGATCCCTTGTGATACCAGATTTATTTTCTCCAGATGGCATTTTAGTCCCAGCCCTATCACTAAAGAATATGTAAAGTTGGCTAAGAAAACAGTGGGAATGGATGAGGTCCTTTACTAAGGCCTGTGAGACACTTATACTGAGCCTCGGTTTTCTAACACACAGTCAAGTCAGATCTGCATAGAAGAGTCTAATAAATGTTAACCGTGATTTATTATTTGAAGTTTATTCATCATCCTGTTGTAAACAGTCTACTCTGTGGTGTGCTACATTTCGTGGGACAATATTAGCTATAGCTTCTTCCATTGCAATGAGCAGGAACCCCTACACAAACTGGCTCCCACGGATCGCTTACTGACCGACATAACAAGCGTACCCAAGAGAGAACAGTCAGGAAGAGTAGGATGCTTACTCCTCAGCTGTGTTCCAATGTGCTCTCCACTGTGGACGTCCAGGTGTTTTGTCCCAGGTCCAGGTCCAGTCCTCTTAGCAGTGTAGCAAAGGAGCCCTCTGGGTTGTCCCCCCACTCTGGGCTGTCCCCCCTCTCTGGGCTGTCCTCCTGCTCTGGGCTGAGTTCGCTGATCATGTTAGTCTGGTGCAAAAGCTCATTGTTTAGCCAATCCCTGCTCTGATTGGCCAGAATTAAGTTGCATGCATTCTAAACCCAGGAGTTCAGAGGATTTATACAAATTACTTCAAACCAGGGTTTATGAACAAAGACTATGTGGTGGTTTAAAAAAAAAAAAAAAGGCCCCCAAAGGGATTGGCAATACTAGGAGGTGTGGCTTTGTTGGAGGAAGTGTGTCACTGTGGAGGCCAGCTTTAAGGTCATATATGCTCAAATCACGCCCAGTGTCTTAGACCACTTTATAAGAGTTGTCAGATTGCCAGTCTGGGCAGTGGCAGTGCACACCTTTAACTCCAGCATTCAGGAGGCAGAGGCAGCTGGATCTCTGTGAGTTCAAGGCCAGCCTGGTCTATAAGAGCT
>JAQHUG010000091.1:6084765-6103695 GCA_028555095.1 Dicrostonyx torquatus | reverse complement strand
TGTAGCAATTAGAAAACAAATTCCTACAAAAGCAAAACCCACTGAAACTGACTCAGGAAGAAATGGAACCTTTCATAGACCTGAAACAAGAGCTTCAACTGGTAACGAAAAGACTGCCCGCAAAGTTCTGGGCATGGTGCTGGGCATGGTGGGACATCCTTGTAATCCTACCTCTCAGGAGGAAGAGACAAGGGGTGGGGGTCACAAATTCAGGGCCAGTCTGACCTATACAGTCAGACCTTGTCTCAAAAAAAAAAGCCAACTCCCCCACACCTAAAACACAAGGACTAGGGTGCAGCTTATCATGTAACACTTGCAGAACACACACAGCCTTCTGATGCCCACTTTAAAAATAAAATCTATCCAATGACAAAAGCTCAGATCCACATAGCTTCACTGGTGAACGCTTCCAAACATGTAAAGTATTAACAGCCACTCTTCATGACCTCCTCGAGAGAGTCAAGAGGAGGGGACACTTGCTACTTCATTCTCAGGCCACCTTATCTGGATACCAAGACAAGACAAAGGCGTAACAAGATAAGTCTAAACCAATGTCTCTTATAAGGACAGATGAAAATTGGTACACCTGAAAAATTAACAGGAACTAAATATCGTTGTAGAAAGATATGTATGTATAAAGATGCCATCGATTCCCAAAAGGTTCCAATCATCAAAAGCAATAAATGATAATGGAGACATCCAACTAAATTTAAGCACAGGAGGAGAGTGGGACCATTTTGGGAAAGTCTGCAAAGAGAGTTCATAAGGAGTTTTGGCTCATAAGGCAACACTAATATGATACCTGCATTATGTCCCCAACCTTTCTGCAGCTATTTTGAGGATCATTTGTGATAAAGAATATGAGACTATCTTCACAACCGCTTGGAGGGAGCTTATTATAAAGACTCCTCTGTCTGTAGATTCTCCAGGGTAGAACATGGCCTCGCCCATGGGCACCATTCAGTTCCCAGTGTTAAACTGCCCCTGTCCTGTAGCCTTTGTGCTCCGTGTTCCCTTGACCTGGAAGGCTCTTCCTCACCAGAACACCTCATAGCCTGTTCATAATCCTTCATCCTCGAAAAAAAAAAAAACAAAACAAAACATAATCCTTCATCCTCTGCCCATAGCTCATCTCCTCAGGTATCTGCCCTGGCCAGCTGACGTAAATTAAATCTTTGAAAAGACCTTGATGGTTTTTTCATATGACAAGCAATGTGGTAGGAGCCACTTGCTGTGCTGCCCGTAATCTCTCTCGGGGCACAGCCCAGGGCCTGTAATGGGGAAGACGATGCTGAAGGCAGAGCAAAGCCTGTGTCTGGAATAGAAGCAGAAAGCCCTGGGTCCTGGTGAGGAAGTTGAGGCTCTGCGGAGAAAAGCTGTTTGCCCAAGTGTCGGGAAGGGTAATCATAAATTTGGAGAATGCTCCAACTTTGGACCTATGCTCTGGACAATACTGAATGGATCAGACATGGGACAGTAGGCAGAAGCAGGCACAGCAAGGAAAGGCGGGTTGCATGTCAGAGAGAACTAAACACAGACATCTTTTCACCTATTCCAAGTCCTGTGAGAAGTCGGGTGTAGCAAATCGCTTTCTCCACGTATTCCTGAGACTGCTGACCAGTGTGACTCTGCTGACTTTATTATTTACCCAGAAGTCCTGAGCATGTGCTCCCCCAACCCCCAGCTGAGATCTCTCCCACTAAACCATCTGAGGCAACAACATTAGAGTGGACAAAATTAAAACTGGGCCTCCTTTGCAAGGAGAAAGGAAAAGGAAAGAGGGAAAGAGACTTAAATAAGCAAGGTGCTTAGAGTGCTGCCATTGCAGAAGCAATGTCTCTTAGCACACAGCAGGCTGCTGCCTGTGAGGCCCTCTTCCTGCTCTTAGCAGTCTACCCTAAAAGTGTGTGAGAGAGAACAGCACCACCGTCCCCAGCCAAGCGTCTGCTGTTCCTCTCGGCATCGAAAGTAGGGTCTGCGTCTTGCCTCTATAATTCCAAGCAGGACTTATGACTTGCTTTGATTGAAAGACTGCAACAGAAGATGTGTTCTGCTCATTCCTGGGCTACGTGTGATTTTGCTCTCTGGGAAGTCAGCCACCACGGGAAGATGAGAAAGGCACAGGCACCTTGAGCCATGTCTGCTTCTTCTGCTGAGGTGCAGGCATCTGGCTGAGTCCATTCTGGGTTTTCCAGTCCCGGGCCTGCTACCCTATCAGAGCCCAACAGTACCACAGAGACCAACTCTACAGAGTTCTGCTCAAACCACAGTGTCAGCAAGTAAGTGGTTATTGTGGCTCCTAAAAAGCATTTTATTTATTTATTTACTAGTGCTGGGCATCGAACTCAGGCTCTAAGACACGCCAAACAAGTGCTTTACCTCTGAACTATATACCTCCAGCCCTGTGGCTTTTAAACCACTTAACTTGGGAGCAAGTTGTACATATACTCGCACACGTATGTGTGTGTTGTGTGTGTGTGTTGTGAGTGTGGACACGTGTACCAAGGTATACAAAGGTAGGTCAGAAGACAACCTTGCATCCCCAGCTTATTTGAGACAGGGTCTCTTTGTTCATCACCTGTGGCCCCCAAACAGCTGGACTGCAAGCTTCTGGAAGTTCTGTCTCATCTCCCACCTGTAGGAGCCCTGGGATTACCAGGTCTAGGTTTACGTGGGTTCCGGGGATTCAAACTCAAGTTCCTGTGTGTTCATGGTAACAGCTTTACTGGGGGCAATATTTTAAATAAAGCGGCGATGGATTACAGAAGTGCCGACTGTAGAGATGTTGCTAGGCGTTGGTATAAGGTGCACCTCGGGGCCTCATCTGTAAAATGAGGTAACTGTAGGGCTTCATTGTGGTGATGATCAGTCTACACAGCAAACCTTCAGTGGTTCTGAGGATTGGACAAAATGTAATCTCTTGGCCTTGGCGGCACACACCTCTAGTCTCAGCATTCTGGAAGCTGAGATGAGCTGATCTATGTGAGTTCAAGGCCAGTCAGGTCACCTATCTATTTCCAGGACAACTAGAGCTACAGAGTGAGAGCCTGTTTTAAAAAAAAAAATTCCCTAACTCAATGTACTCGTAATGTTGTCAATTTCTTAATAATAAATGATTTTAATGAAATTCCCAAATGAGGGTGAACTTTTGAATTAAAAAAGAAGATAAATAGAAACAATATATTTGAGGTTAGATTTTAGAGATAATGTTCTCTACTAAAAATTTTCTTTAATTTGATCTTCATGATTAAAAAAATCTATTTAGTGAAATTACTAAGTAGAAAAGCCAGCCCTCTTATAATTTGTCCACTGATAATAAAGCATCAACAGGAACGAAGTGCTTGTGTTTCCTCATAATCCCACAAGTAGTAAAGTGCAGAGTTCAAAGGGATGCCTTCCTAGACATCCGCTGGTGCTTGTGGCGCTTCTATTATGTTTTGGTGCCGGTGTTATTCCTCACTTCACAGACAGGGAAACTGAGACCTGGAAGAGTGTTAGTGGCAGAGCTGAGATTTGTACCCTTGACACACTGGCCGGAGCAGTACACACTACTCCCGAAGCTTGGGAACTCAATAAATTGATCAAACAATTGAAATGCACCCAGAGACATTGCTTTCAGGGCCTCAGCCAGGAAACCTCAGCCTGGGCTCTGACTCATGCTGAGACTTTCCCACTGAGCCCGGGCTCTCCAGACCAAGGCAGGATTCAGTAGATTTCTAGAAAAGCCTGGGTAATAATCCAAACCACAATCCCTTGGACCTTAATTTTAACTGACTAGGGTTAGTACTTTAATCCTAAAATTGTGCTAAAAATATACCAGTAGCACTTAGACAATTCAGTGTAGTAGTTGAGCTCAAAAGCCCAAGATTTAGATCCAGACATCTACTCTCAGTGCCTTTGGGCCAGATCTTAGCTCCCTGGCTCTCAGAGTCAAAGACAGTGATCCTGACCTCTGTCATCAATCACACAACTCAAGTGAGGTGAGCCCTGAAAGAACTGGATAAACGCATATTTGATTTGAAGATCACAGTGAAGCGTCCATGTAAAGTTAGGTAACAAGCACAATCGTGGCGATTCAATAAGTAGATTAAAGTTAAAAAGCAAAACCAAAAGCACAAGTTACCCCAAGGAAAGGAAGCAAATGATGATGTTTGCATAGGTCATGGAGGCCCACCATGAAGCACTTCCTGGTTCATAGACGGTACCGAGTGAGCATTCAACAAACAAATCTCAGCATGACTGAGTCACACCCCAACCTCCAACACCTACCATCACCCCTGGCTAGGTAGATGCTTTTGCTCATTTTTCCCTTCGTCTGGGCTTACCTCCTATGTCCAGACACACAGAAAGAAACCTTTTAAAGTATCCATTCCCCACCAGGAAGTGAAAACAGCAAGACTAGCACTGCTAGCATCCAGGCTTCTAAGCTAGTATGGGATCCAGGATAGAGAAAATTGTCTGTAAACACACGGCTACTGAAAGGGACCACTAGACAGAGCTTGGAGATTTCTTCTTGTTGTTTGCTTGTTTATTTACTTATTTCTAAACTTTATTTCTTATTACTATAAGTAGTGAGGCGTATAAGTAGATGGGGGAGTGTTGCCACACAGCACATGTGAGTGAAACTGGTTCTCTCCTTGCATTTTTTTTTCTAGTGATTGAACTCAGGTCCTAAGGCTTAAGCAGTGAAATCTTTACTTGCTGAGCCATCCTTCTCATCCGCCTGTTTATTTATTTTTGAGGTAGTGTCTCATGCAGCTCAGGCTGGCCTTTAAGTGTTGGGATTATAGGTAAGTGTACCTGTATGCCCAGATAAAGTTTGAAAATTACTCCCTTCCTCCCTCCCTCCCTCATACCCTCCATCCCTTCCTTCTTTCCTTCCTTCCTGTCTTCTTCCTTCTTTCCCTCCCTCCATCCCTACCTCTCTCTCTCTCTCTGTTTTGAGGCAATGTCTCATGAAGCCATGGTTGACCCTCTGTCTACCTCCCAAGTGTTGGGACTACAGTGTGACTCACAGAAAAGGATACTACTTTATAACTACACTTAGGGTTGGGAGTGCAGTTCAGTGGCGGAGCCCTTGCCTGCCATGCATGAGTGAGGCCCTGTTTTCCACTCCCGGATCTCCAAACATGCATGCACACCTGTATACATAACTACAGCACGTAGCATATGAATGGTGGATAAGGACATGGGAAAATCGTTAGTACACTTGAAAAAGCACAGTACGACATGCACATGTGTACATATCCCGCGGTGAATACGACCACAAGCCAGCAATACCAATTGTTTGTGATACTGTGCAGCAGCTTGAACTCTCACGCAACATTTGTAGGAATGAAATTTGCTATAAACATTTTGGAAAATTGTTTGGCGGTTTCTAATAAAATTAAATATATATCTTCTATATGACACATAAATCCCATGCTAGGTATTTATGGAAACAAACTAAAACAATGTCTACATAAAAATATGTGTGTGAGAATGTTCATTGCGGCCCAGTTAATAATAATGAAAAACTGGAAGCTAGTCCTTCAGCTGGTAAATGAGTAGACAAACGGTGGCATGTCCATTCAATTAAATACTATCCTGCAATAATAGAAGAAAATACTATTTACTCACATGCAACAGCACAGACGAATTTTAAATCTATGATACTAAGCACAACATGCCAGACTCAGAGGACTAGATAGAGAATAATTCTATTTAAATGAAATTTTAGGCAAAGCAGTATTATGGTAAATAAATATAAAGAGCAGATTGGCTGCAGAGTAGCCCAGGGAATCTCCCATAATGATGGAAATCTTCTAAAGCTGCATTGTGTGAGTGGTAGGATGTCCGGTCTTGTCAAACTCCAATGCAATAAAACAGACGCATCTTATTGGATGCAAATTGAACCTCAGTGAAACTAATGTTTAAAATACAGATAGTAACTGTTTGCTGTTTTGCTTCTATAGATTAATTGCTTTTTAATTTTTATCACATTTATCTATTTTTCAGATATGTGTGGGCCGGGTACTCTCGTGGAGGTCAACAGACAGCTTTCAGGACTTGGTGCTCCACTTCCATATGTGGATCTCGGGGATGGGACTCAGGTGGTCAGTGCTGGTAGCAAGTACCTCCACCTGAGGAACCATTCCACCAGCACCAGTCCTGAACTCCTCTTTGAGGCAATTCTCCTGTCTCAGGAGAATTTCAAAGACAGTCTGAGTGGGTATTTGCCAAGTATATCATATAGGAGATTCCTGAATTGGGCACAAATGAGAATAGATGGCCTCTAACAACATCCAGGATTGTGGAACTTAGGCACAAAGCCAGTATTATGTGCAGCAGAAAGAGCAATGGTGCAGAAGTCAAGAGCCATTCACTCACACGTTCATTCATTCATCTCCCAAACACCTACCACTACACCACAGAATTAATTGTGAGCTGGTTTGAATTGGGTCCCCACACAGCCACACCTAAAAGAATTCTACCATTTGCAAACCCAAGCTAGGCCTTATCTTATATAGGTGGCTCCTGACTTGGTGGCAAAGGAGGAAATGGATGTGACTAAAGGAAATCATAGGGATGAGCCCTGATGACCTCCATGTCTGCTGCTGCTGCGACCGTCCAGGCCCACTACCTCCTCTTGCTTGAACAGCCACAGCAGCCTCCTCGGTGGTCTCCTTGGGGATGCACTAACTGCCTCTGGTTCCCTCTATGGCAGCAGCCAGAGGGTTGTTGTTGCCGTCTGAGATCCAGATCCTTTGCTGTGCGCTCCTACTTCCATGGTGCCTCGAGACCATGTTAAAGTCCGTAGTCCTCAGGATGGCTCAAGGGGCTGGCCTTACGTCACATATATTGAAAGATCAGCTAGGGATGTGTGGTATCCCATAGCCATGAACAGGAAGGAGGAGCAGAAAAGAATTAAAGGGAGACATTTTTTCCCTTTGTGTACACATTGGTTTTATTGTAGCACTTGTACAGGTTAACATTTAAAATGAGCATCTTTTCCTTCCAGTAAAAACCAAAAAAAAAAATTAAGAATAAAATTACAACAGAGAATGTCAACTCCAAATAAAACCCTACAGGTTCTGCTGATTCTCCCATTGAGGGCAGGGCTCAAGTCATCATTAAGAGAGATTTTATTTTAAAAGTGTCATCTTAAACTGCAAGGATGTCCATTAAACATCACAATTAAACATGCCAAAGGAGAAGCCATGTTGTCACAATGCCCGCTTACCCCCAGACACCTCAAACCCACCCTTGCTGACCTTCTATACCCCCTTTTCTCTTTTTTTCTTCTTTTTATTAAACAAGAGGAAGTAGACAGATACATGTTGGTAAACGCTGTCTGTATTCACATAGACACAGTGTAATCTCTGAGCCCAATATCCAGAGAAAGGAAAAAAGCTAAAATTCTATGCACTACTATATAGGGACCTAGCACCCCCCAGCCTCCAGCAGAGCCAAAGGGGCTGGAGGGCTTTTCTTTTTTCCCACAGAGCATGCTGGTGGTGGTGTTGAATCCACAGTTTGAGACAAGAAAGGAAAAACATGAATTTAGAACAGAATAGTAGAGATTCTTTTCCAGTTGTATTTTGCTCAAAATATTTCTCGAAAAATAAGTTGAGAACCATGGTGTTGGAAAGAGAGACCTCAAAAACGGGGCGACTGAACACAGTAGGGATTGGGGAGGGGAGGGAAACGACTGTAACTTGCTCCCATGGACTGGAGAAATTTAAAAAAAAAAGAGGGTCGGAATTCATTAGTGTTCTGTGCTAGTCATCCTCGCCTTCATCCTCCTCTCCTTCTTCCCCTTCATCATCATCATCTTCTTCACCTTCATCTCCATCCCCTTCTTCATCAATACCTTACAAGCCTTCTTCATCATCATCATTGTCAGTCATCATCTTCTGCCTTTCCTTCTTCCCCTTCATCATCATCTTCATCTTTTTCACCTTCATCACCATCATCTTCTTCTTCACCTTCATCTCCATCCCCTTCATCAATACCTTACAAGCCTTCTTCATCATCATCATCGTCATCATCTTCTGCCTCTCCTTCTTCATCATCCTTATCAGGAACCAAATAGTACTGCAAGGGGTCTGGCCATATGTCATCTTTGATGGCCTCTCCTAACTCATCCACACCTGCATCAGCGTGGTCAATAAACCAGGTAGAGCAGCTCTCTGCCTCTTCCTGCTGCCTCTTCCTGCTGGCCTTATTCTGTGCTTGGAGTGAGTGTTTTGTCAAATCCTGTCCAGATTTCCATTTGATTTCAGTGGACTTTGAGGACGGGTCACCACTCTCATTCATATGAAATTCTTTGGAGAGAACTTTATTTTCCAAGTAAGGATTTTCATCAAAATAAAAATCTATTCTGTAACCTGATTTAATGTCTTCAAATTCTCTCACTCTGGGCAAGTAATGCTGAGCTCTTTGTCTTCCTTTCCAAGCCATGCAGACACTTGTGGATGGTTGACAAATGTGGTTACCCAAAATTTTGGGATTTTGGCAATCAATTCTGACCTCTTCTGAAAAAAAAATGGTTGGTGGAGTTTGTTATATTTTTGTTCTACTTTCAGAATTTCCTCACTGGCTTGTTCATTAAGTCTGTCTGTTTCATTTTATACTTCGTCAAATGTGTTCAATCGCTTCTTGCTGTTCTTTTTCTCCCTTCGGCATGCCGGGAGAGGCCAACTTGTCCTCCAGTTTCCAGGCAGGAGCCAATTTGGGTTTCTTGGACTGAGGTGGGAGCACAGATTGCCGTTTCAGGGCCATGGCACCAGGGAAGTGGCTAGAAGCCAGAGGCCAGAGACAAGATGCACACAGCAGGAAGAAACTCACAGGAACTCGGAAGAAATTCTTAAGAAATGAAAGACCCCTGGTTTCTGGTCCTGTCTGGCTAACACATGCCTAAGTTTCCCAGATCACCTGGCACCAATCAGGTGATCTCTAAGTGCCCTTTCAGTTCCTTGGGTATTATTTGACACCTCTTGCTGTGTCTGTTTCTTCCTCTATGTGCCCTTATCACACAACAGACACCTTTACACAAAATTGTTATCTACACGCGAGAGTCACAGATTATACTGGTTCAATCTGCAGGAGGCTTCGCTGCCCATTCTGCTGAGAAGATTCTCTGCCTAGAGCAGCCCCATGATCATGGTCCTGACCTCAGGTGCAAAAGAACCCTGGTGAGTGACTAGCCTTTGAAATGGGAGAAGAGGGGCAGAACTCTTCTTGAGCCAGGGTCTATCTTCTGTAAACAGCAAAAAGGAGTGAGAGAGAAGGCAGGGGGTTGAGGGCAAGGCCCAGCCTTTCAAGGCTCTGCCACTCTATCAGAGGCACTCAACACACTGCCAGGGAGATGCTGTCTTCTGGTCAAGTGGAAAAGTCATGGAACTGGCCATAAATCAATGCTCCATGCACAGCTCTGGCTCGGCCTGACCTTGACAACGCTGCTTGACCTCTAACTCAGTTCCTTTAGCAGCTGGTCAGATCCAGTTAAGTTCAGTTCAAGCACATCCAGCATCTCGCATCATCTTTAATTGTACAAGCAGTAGATGTAGATGAAAGGGAAGCACAAAGCACGAATAAGCAAAGGGGAATTCCCTTGATTCACCACCCGGAGACGATAAGCAAGCGCTCCTTCTGTTTCCGTTAGTGGTTGACATTGCACTGCCTCTTCCAATTACTTTATTTCACAATATATTGTGACCTTCTTTTCGGGTCATTACATTCCCGTCTACACTCTGGTACTTGGATGAGATTGGATGCCCATCGATTCTCGCTAGCTGGGGTCACTCTCCAGGCTTCAATTCACCCTCCAAAAGCATATAGTAGTCCCACATGTTGGCAGACACCAGACATTTTCCTGAAGACTTTGTTGGTCACCATCCAACAAGTATCCTAAACATTCTATTTTTAAAAATTTTGTCTTGTCGTTGTTTGTTTTTGTTTTGTATTTTTAAGACAGAGTCTCACTGAGTTATGCCCGCTGGACTAACACTCTCTGTAGACTAGGCTGGCCTCAGACTTAATATACAGTTGAGAATTACCTTGAGTTTATTCTCTAGAGCGGGAAAGTAGTCGAGGTTAATTTTAGCAGGCAAGACAGCAAAAATAAAGTGCAGCCTCTAGAGAAGAGGGCAGACCAAGGGAACAGGTGACACCAGCCTTGAACTCCTGATCTCCCTTCCTCTACTCCTGAGTGCTGGGATTACAGGCATGTTAAGACCACACCTGTCTTTCTGTGGTAATGGAACTCAAACACAGGCTTTTGCATGCTGGGCAACCACTGTATCAACTGAGCTACTTCCTCTGGCCCTGTAGTCTACCTCCTTCTGTTTGTTTGTTTTGGTTTTGGCATTGGTATTGTTTCCGTTCCCCCACATCTCCATGATAAGCAACACTCAAGGTGCACATCTTTGTGGCTTCTACTTGCGTTTCATAAATTTAAGACCCATTCTCTTGACAGATTTTGACTTTCTCTTTATAATATTGAGAGATCTCATCTAAAAACGAAAGGCTAAGAAAGACCAAGTCGTTTTCTTACGGTTGCACATTTGGCTATTTCACAGTGGACAGAAGCATCTTTTCCAGAGGAAAATGTGTATTCGTGCCAGCACCACCCATTGCCTCTCCCTGCACAGCTGGAGCTGCACATGCCACGTGCCATCCTCCTCTCCACACGTCACTTGACATAACCCTCTCTGGCTCCACTCTTCTTCCACAGAGGAGCATGTAGATAGCAAAGCCACAGCAGGACTTGGAGCAAAGTTGGTCTCCCGTCAAAGCCCTCACTCTGCAGGTTTCCCTGAGTGTGGGATTCCAGCTATAGAAAACCGGCTTGCAGTCTTAAAGCCTACAGAGACATTTGCCACTGCTTTGGACAAATGGCAATTAGCCTAAATCATTGTAATTAGTCTAAATCATTTTCACCAGGCTATCTTAACAATAAACTTCTGCCCATCTCTGTGACAGTTTCACATTTGATTCTGAAATCCCCACTTCCCAAATGCTTGTCTTTTAATACCTGCCCAAGCATTGACTTTTCCATGAAGCCATTTAAAGTGTCTCCTGGAACCCTTGCTCTCAAAATTTCAGGCTACTCCATTAGGCTCCTGATGTCTGTGAAGAACAGGTTGCCCTGACCCTAACCCCTACAGTACCTAGCACTATGCATAGAACACACCAGGTATCTCATGAAAACATTTAAGTAAAGAAACATCTTTAGCCACCCTGGGTGGGCAAAGCGGTGATGGGAAATCAGGGTCCTTTGCTCCTGCTCCCCATAAGACATTTCTCAACATGCTTGCTTTGAGCTCCAGTTTTTTAGGTTGTTTGAGCCTGGTTGGTGGGGATGGGTAGATAAAGGGGAGACAGGAAAGGGAGTGGCAGGAAGTGGAGGAAGCGGTAAAGGAGGGAAATGGATAGATGGAAATAAGGAAGAAGGGGTGGAGGAAAGACCAGATGAATGGTTGAATAGAAAGAAGAAAAGTCAGAAGGGAACACATTAATGGATGAGATGAAAGAAGGAAGAACAGCGTGGCTGGATGGAAGGACAGTGATAAAGTGGGAAAGAAAGAAAGGCAGCAAGAGAAAGCAGGAAACAAAGAGGAAAGGAAGGGCTAAGTGTGATGGGGCCGCCTGGAATCCCAGTACTTGAGAGGCTGAAGCAGAGAGATTGTCAATTCAAGGCTAACCTGGGCTACACAGAACAGCAGCTCTGTCAAAAATGAGGCGGGGGGACCACTGCTTGGTTGAATAGAGTCAGGTTGACTCATCCAGAACCCCTCGAAAGAGTCATGTGCCCAGGATGGTTTAGGCATGGAGCTGTCAGAAGCATGAGGAGTCTGCTGATCTGAAAACGAGTGACTTTGGAAGGCTGGGGAGATCGCGCCCTTGAAGTCCTAGTTTGGCTTCTGTTGCTATGACTACAACACCATGACCAAAAGCATCTCAGGGAAGGAAGGGTTTATGTCTGTTTACAGATTATAGTTCATCACGGAAGGAAGTCAGGGCAAGAACTCAAAGTAGAAACCTGAAGTCAGGAACTGAAGCAGAGGCCATGAAGGACCGCTGCTTACTGGCTTGCGCTCAAGGTTTGTTCACTTGGAGTTCTTATGTTTCCCAGGGAGGACACTGCCCACAGTGGGCCAGGCCTTCCCACGTGAGTCAGTAATCAAGAAAATGCCCACAGGCCTGTCCACAGGTCAGTCCAGTGGAGATGATTCCTTAACTGAAGTCCCTCCTTCCAAGTGACTCTGGTTGGTGTCAAGGTGACAAAATGAACCAGCGCAGTTGGTAAAGCGTTTGCTCTTTAAGCGCAAGGAGCCGAGTTCAATCTCCAGACCCAAATTTAAAAAGAAGAAACTAAAAAGCTGGGTGTCATGGTGCACGCTTGCCATTCCCGTGCTGTGGAGGTAGAGACGCGTGGATCATTGGTGCTTGCTGACTGGCCAGCTGAAGTTCCAGGCCCTTGAGAGGCCCTGGCCCCTAAAAGTGTAAGAGAGTGGACATTGCTTGAGAACATCTGAGACTGACCCCTGGGCCCTACATATATGTGCACAAGCATGCATGTACAAGTGCTCATAGGCCCCTGCACATATGTATACACGCAGAGACACAGGGATTAGGGAACCGGGTCACTTGGAATAGATAGGCCTCCAAAGCTAACCTCTAAATGGCAGTGCCATCAGCTTTCAAAGGAGGCGTTTGCTTGCTGCTTCGTGGAAGGACTGAAGTTGTTTTTCTGCTTCTCATACAACTTTAGTTTTTGTTTTCATTTTTGCTTTGCGACAGGGCTTCTCTGTGTAGCCTGTTCCTGTCGTGGAACTCAGTCAGTTGGCCAGGCTGGCCTCGAACTCAGAGATCTGCCTGTCTCTGCCTCCCAAGTAGTGGGATTAGAGGTGTGGGCCACCATGCCCAGCAGAACACACATTCTTGTCTGGAGCCCAAGGAAGGTTTTGTAGTATACACCGAGTGCTAGGCCATAAAAGAAATCTTGATAGCTTGAAAGGGTTCATAGTATGCAACACATAGTTTCTGATAAGTATGGTGAGGAACCAGAAATGAATGATGGAAAGAAACTTGGGGAATTCACAAACCTGTAGAAATGACACGATACACTCCTAGAGTCAGAGCCTTCACACTGGGCCTTAAACGGCAGGAAGGATTTTCACAAAGTTAACAGAGAGTAGCAAAGCAAGGCCTCTAGCCTACTCAGGTACCAGGAGGCCGCTACGGACTGTAAGTAGGGGAAAACTGGGGGAGGGGATGTCTGCAAAGGTAAACTGAGGCCCGAACACCACACAGGAGCTCAGGCCCCCCCTCCTCCGCAGGGCGGATCTGTGGGGAACTGTGCTTGAACCCAGAAGAAAGCTGAGCAGATAAGACTTGGCGTGTAGATCCCTGTGTCCCTTCAGTTCATTCACTAGATGATACAATCTTCTGAGGACACGATGCAGACGTCCAGACTCAGGTCAGGACTTCAAGTCAGCCATTCTGGGAAAGTGCTTGTGGGAGGCTGGAGAGTGACCACAGAGGGCCACTCCTGTTTTTCGTCTGTGTCTTTCCTGTCATGGCTGGCTGAGGCTCCCCTCCCTCGCTGTACCTCTGGGTCTTCTGTTCACTGAGTGCCAAATCTTACCCATGTCAGCAGATAAACAATTAGCAGACAAACAATTCATGGGGCACTTCTGTGGTGGGGTGCATGGAAAGACCAGGGGGGAAATGGCTTCTCCCCTAGTGACTCCAATTCCAGTGAACCTGATTCTATACTCAAGGGAATGGTCACTCACTCACTCCTGCCCTGCAGTTCACAGGCCCTGGAGAGAGGGAACCTGGCCAACTGGTATGAACTTTGGCCTCATGTTATCATTTTCCTCAGAATCTCAGAAGTGGCCGCGCAATTCAAAGGTCTTTCATGATGAAGGGGACAAAAGTCAGCTCCAGCCATTAGCTATTGATCGCTCCTGACCACACCTTGAGCGAGATCCTTGTTCCAGATTTACAGAACAAAACTGACGTCTCAGGGTTATCCCAAGAGGCCCCAGAAGATGCAAAGAGTCCTTGTTCTGAGCAGGAAGCTTCCCGAACTCATACCCATTGAAGCAGTGTGTAGCAAGACTCAATGTCCTACCCTAGAGGGCAGAGTGACACGGAAAGCCAGGATTCAGCCTCTCCTGGCTAGAACTTGGAAAGGATCCGGACCCTTTGCGTCCAGCAATTCTGTTCCTGGGAACCTCTTGTAAGGAATAAATTTTCAGTGAGGACAAGGGATAGGGATGTGGAAGTATTTGCACGTCCTGCCACGTGAACTCAGCACAGCATATAGGAATATTGACGTCCTGCCACGTGAACTCAGCACAGCATATAAGAATATTGACATTTATGGCCCTAGACTGTTGGCGAAGCAGTTTGCCTGCACTATCACATTGGCTCCCATAGGTTCCCTGCAGGAGTCCTGGGGGGTAGACACAGCTATTATCCCCATTTTGCAGATATGAAAACAGCCCAAAGAGATTCCCCAAGATCTTATAGCTACAGCACAGCAGAGAGCAGACTTAGAGCAACATTGTCTCCTGTTGTAAAACAATGGATAGAAATTGCTGGGCGTGACTACCCCAGGGCTCAGAGGCTGGGGAAGAGAATCATTGAGGCCAGCATAGACTCATAAGACTTTATTTCAAAAAAAAAAAAAGCCAGGGAGTGGTGGTGTACACCTTTAATACCAGTACTCAGAAGGTAGAGGCAGACCAGACAGATCTCTGTGAGTTCGAGTCCAGCCTGATCTACAGAGTGAGTTCCAGGTTCGCCAGGACTGTTACACAGAGAAACTCTGTCTCGCAAAAAGAAAAAAAAAATGTTTCTCAAATAGTGGGACCCTGGGGGTCAATCCTGGAATTCGCTCTGTAGATAAGATAGGCCTTGAACTCACAGAGATCCCCCTGCCTCTGCCTTTGGAGTGCTGAGATGAAAGGTGTAGGCCACCATCTCCTCGCTTGAGAAAACTTTGACTGGCCACTCCTCACTCTGTATCTCCCTTGCTGTGTGCAAGGAGCAGCAGAACAGAGAAAGCAACCTGAGGAAAAGTTAAAAAAAAGAATCCCAGGAGACATGATACATCCCGCAGGCCCTAGGTGACAGGAGAGTCCAAGGTGGGCTTCCAGTGACATGTCTGAACACAGAGAGCCTAATGAATAGGCACATCTCATGGCAGTCACACCAGTGAGCCCCCTTCTGCCAACCCTTTAAAAAAAAAAGGTTTTTTTTCCCCCAAAACCAATATCAAAACACAAGCATGATGTTTGTTGGATAAACAGAGCTTCAAAAAAACCTGAGTACCCCCAAGAAGACCATGAAGCTGTCCAAAGGCCCAAACAACACCACAGAGGTCCCCAGGGCTCTGCCAGGGAGACTGTGTAGTTACAGGAGGTTAATGAGACAAGCGGGGGCCTGTGCCAAGAAGGCTGGAGAGATGGGGCCAGAGGGGACTGGTAGAGGTCAAGGTCAGCCTGGCATTGCCCCACCAGCCGCCTGGAACTCAAGTCTGTCTGGAAATACTGACTTTTCCCAGGGACAATAATAGACAGCCCTGTAGAAAATTTAGGCATGGTGGGAGGGCTTTCCCTAATAGCTTAATTTTTTCTTTTATTTTATACGTATATTTTAATTCTTTGTTAAGAACATTTGAATTGGCATATTGTATGTGATGCTGGGCAAAATACTTCTTTATAAATGTATTTTCTCTTTGAAAGCTAGCTGGGCAGAAAGGTCTGTTTTTACTGCAAACATTCCTGGTTGTTTCCATGTGCTACAGTTTGTTTGCTTGTTTCCATGCGTTAAATAATGTCTTATAAAAATTTGGCAAATGCGAAATAGGGCAGCGACAAGAAAAACATTTTTTACTTAAATAGCTTTGATCTTATGGGTGAGAGACTCCTTTCATTACATAAGGCAGGTGCTCTAGCAAAGAATGAGTCTGTTTGAAAAGACTGAGTTCATCCTAGCAGGTATGTGTGCAGAGGCATCCGCTACCACACGGACACCGTTAGGGCCATGGGGAAGCCACGCTGGCCTTGCCTCTCTCTTCCCAGTTGCCAGAACAGAAGAAAAAAAAAATTAAAGACAGTCTCCCTGTATAGCCTTGGCTGGCCTGTAGATAAGGCTAGCCTCAAACTCACAGAATTCTGCCTCTTTTGAGTGCTGGGATTAATGAGAAGTGCCATCACACCCTGGGAAAACTATTGCTACTTCCTCCTCCTCCTCCTCCTTCTTCACATTTATTTTGTGTGTGTGTGTGTAGTGTGTGCCACAGCACGTTTGCAGAGGTTAGAAAACAGCCTACAATAGTTGGCCCTCTCCTTCTATCATGTGGGTTCTGGGGATTAAGTTGTCAGGCTTGGAGGCAAACACCTTTACCTGCTGAGCTCTACCTTGCCAGCCTGGGAAAACCATTCTTGGTGGTTTTCATTCACATGTATAGAGAATCTTTGCATTTGTAAGTGCATGCATGTTATGTTCGCTCTGTAGCAATTGCGTGTTTATTGTGGGTCTCATTAATTGTGGCACTGAGTTATGCCACCATGTATCTTGGGGCATCTTTCCATAGACATGTCGAGTTGTGTAGGTTGGGAATTCATTCTGCTGATCTAGAGTCCTTCCTGGTGCTATCAAAAGCCCTTACAGCTCCCAGCCTGACATCAGCAAGGCCTTCATCTCTCCGTGGTTGGGGTGGGGAGTAGTTCAAAGGCTGGCTTTCATTTTCCTTCCTCTTTGCTTCTCTCCTTTCTTTCCCCCTCCTTCTTTCTTTCTTGTTTTTTCTTTTCTTTCTTCTTACGTATGTAATGTATGCATGTGTATGTGCACACGTGAGTGAGTGCTCACCCTTGTGTGTGCATGCGGAAGTCAGAGGTCAACATCAGTGACAGTCTTTCTCTGTCACTCTCCTCCTGCATACTGTGTTTATATCACTTCTCCCCTCCTCCCTCTACTCCCTCCTGTGAGTTCCCTCTTAAATTCAAGGCCTTTTTAAAATATTTATTTATACTTATTTGTTATTATATTTAACTTTATATATAAGTTAATAAGTATATAAATACAACCTGCTGATTCCATTTAGTATTGCGCACACACACACACATGCACACACATTTTTAGGGCTGATTATTTTGTAGCAGATAAACAAGTAGGGGTCTTATCCCTGGGGAAGACCGATTCTACCTCAGTAGTCATTAGTTACCTGTAGCTTTTCATCTAGGAGTGGGGCTTTGTGAGATTTTTCTCATGCACATTGGCATGTCAGCCGGTATTGTCATTATTCGGGTCTTATTTAGACAGTCATATGATTGAGATGTCATAGGCACAGTTCTCCTGTCTCCTAGGAGATTTTTCCGGTCCTCTGACTCTGGCGATCTTTCTGCCTCTTCTTCAGAGATGTTCCCAGAGACCTAAGAGTAGGGGTTGTGCTGTAAATGTATGAGTTGGGGCTGGGCACCCCCGTGGTCAGTGGTTGTCTGTATTTTGACCTGGTGTGGTTTTCTGTAATGGCCTCTGTCTGCTGCAGAGAAGGCGCTCCTCTGATGAGGGGTGAGAGCTACTCTTCTCTGTGGGTGTAAGGATAAGCATTTAGAATGCAGCTGGGAATTAAACTGCTTTGGAAAGTGGCAGTGGCAGGTTTTCCTCTAGGTGCCATGACCTCACCAGCCCGGAGCAGCTGGCTCTGTTTACGGCACCAGGCATGGATTCCCTCCTGCTGCGGGGTCTTGAGTCCAGTTAGACAGTTCTTGACTACCCCCAAGATATATGGCATCTTTGGTGATACTTTGGCATTCTGGTCATTGTTGTAGCTCATAGGTGTCACAGCTGGGTAACACTACTGGTTAGCTTTCTCCATGTGATGCACTTTCTGGTACCATGAAAGTTAGTTCAGGGAGGCAGCTCCTGGGTCATATCCGGTTTGATTTCTGTGTGTGAAGTGTATGGCGTTTTCAGCGATAGGGTTAGTTTTATCTTCAAATTCTGGGAGGAAACTGAGGGCACTGACTGACAACTCTAAGGGATGATTCTTGTGCTTGGTACCCAGAGTTTTGTTAGGTAATCCATGGCTCTTAAGGGGAGCATTGTGGCCCTATGTGGTATAACTTGATTGAAACGTGGAGTGGGTGTGGGTGTGGGGTACATATAATTCACATACACTTAAATGTGGGTCTCTCAAACATCTTTAGTGTTATTTATCCCTCCTCCCTTCTCTCTCTGTAGTGCTTCCCTTTCCCCCTCCTCAGGTAAAATCCCATCCCTTTCACCATTTCCCCTTCCTAGCCTCATCCCCGACCCTGCCATCAAATCCAGGCACCCCCTGCCCCCACCATGGTCTCTTTTTACTTTCCTGGTTTCTGTGGTTATTCCAGGTCATATACTCACACCTGGAGATTTGGAGCTAGGAACCACAAATAAGAGAAATGCAACATTTGTCTTTGTGCATCTGGGTTACCACACTTGATGTAATATTTTCTTGCTCCATTTACCTGCAAAAATCATGATTTCTATTTTGTACCATTTTCACCATTAAGGTTTTTTTTTCCTCTCTAGGATCAACTTAAATAATTAACAGAATACATAAATGAGCTTTCATTCAGATAATGTTTTCTGTGCTTATAAGTGGCTATCTACCCTATATTTCTAAACAGGATTTCTTGCCTAGAGCTCGCTCTCTCTGTGACTGGTCAGCAAATCTCCAGGAGGCTCTTGTCTTTGCCTCCTCAGCACTAGTATTACTGAGTGTCGTGTCTGAATAAGAATGGCCCCCATAGGCTCATATATTTTAATACGTAGTCATTAGGGAGTGGTACTACTCACAAGGATGGTGTGGCCTTGTTGGAAGAAGTGTGTCACAGGGGTGGGCTCAGGCCCAGCGTCTCTCTTTTCCTGATACCTTCGGATCCC
>JAQHUG010000091.1:6040410-6071229 GCA_028555095.1 Dicrostonyx torquatus | reverse complement strand
TGTAAAGATGTGTTGCTTTGCCTGCCTAAGGCCCTTGATTGGTCTAATAAAAGCTGAACGGTCAATAATTAGGCAGAGGAGGGAGAGGCAGGGTTGTGGGCAGAGAGAATAAGAAGAATCTAGGCTCAGGAGAGAGAACAAAGGAGAAGAGAGAGAAATGCCCAGGACTAGGCAGCCAGGCAGTCACCAGCCAGTCAGACATGGAAGGAGCAAGAAAAGGACACACAGAGTGAAAGAAAGGTAAAAAGTCCTGAGGCAAAACACAGATGAAGAGAAACAGGTTAAATTAAGTCATAAGAGCTAATGGGACAAGCATGAGATAAGGCCAAGCATTCCATGTCATGATTTGGGGCCTGGTTTGTGGTCCAAAAGAAAGCTTGCTACACTGGGATTAAAGGCATGTGCCACCACTGTCCAGTATGCTATGAGTGTCTTCTAATATGGCTGCCTGTGTGCTCCATCACCATCACATTTTGAGTCTCTACAGGGAAGAGCCTGGCTTTGCTGTTGACTATGTCTCCAATGCATAGTGCCTCCTGTTACTTACTTGGCCCCTGTGAATATCCACTTGTTGGTTAGATGACTGCCTGAAGACAGGTTGTCACAGAACTCCATCAGCAAGTCACTGTCTGAGAGGGTGTTCCCAAGCTGGACACATATAACACTCCAAGAATTTAGTCTCATAAATAATTGATGTTCATTGTAGAGAAAATAACACAGTCAAAGTCTTATTTATTATTGGAGGGGGCATTTGTAGAGGTCCTAGGACAGTCTTGAATCAGTTCTTTCCTTCCACTGTTGATTCCAAGGATCGAACTCGGGTCACCAGCCTTGCACAGCAAGGCATTCACCCGCTGAGCATCTCACTCCGGAAAAGCACTTTCAATATTTTAGGACACCATTTCAGACGCTCCTGTCAGGCACCTCCCTTCATACTCACCTCTTTACAGAAGAGGGAGCTCTCAGAGCCCTTCAAATAGAAGAAGCATGAGGATCTCCCCAGTCACTTTCCTAGAAACTGTCCTTCCCCTCCTTGGTTTAATGTAGGATCTCCCATATTGGGTAAAAGAAGCCCCACTCCCTGGTCTTAGTTGATTGGTACAGGGGAGAGTCTTGACTCACATTTGGCCAATCATAGCTCCACTCACAGGTCAGTATTCGACCTGAGGTGGTCAGTGTGCTTCTCACTTGGGATTCGTGGCGTTTGCATTATTAGAGAGAGCTTCTGGTAGATGCTCTTGGTTGTCTCCAGCCTTGATGGGCACTGTGGTCTGCCATAAGGAAAGGGGGCTAGCATGCACAGAGGGGCAAGCACAGCTGATGGAGAAGATGTCCTGGAGAGCCCTAGATTTTAAGAGTTCTTTTGGTCTGGTCACCCTGGGCTTCTTCTCCTTGGATCTCCAACTTGCCTTCCGATTCCCTGTGCCATCAAACCATCCCTCATGGAGAAGAATGCCTGCCACTTGCTGCTGCGGGCTCCTAACAGGCACACAGCATCTATGTCTATAACTGCATACCTACATTCTCTATGAGCAGGAGGGTAGTGTCTGGATTTCCGTGGTTGGTCAATCCCCTGTTGTTGGGAATGCTGACTGTACTGGGCAGTGCTTTGTAGACTACTTCCTGAATTCTTCTTTGCTCATTCACGTTGTTCCATTAGAATGATTTCTTAGGCGGATTGCTCTGCAAAAGACACTCACATAGAAAGGCTTCTGGTGGCTTTCCATGCCCAGTGACTTTTCCCTCCCCCAGGCCTTTAAGCAGCGACAGCGTTTTAAACTGAGTTACTGCTGTGTGTGACCCTTGTTGGTCCTTTGGGATAAGGGTGCAGGTTTGGTGTCTGATTTGCCTTGTAACTGTGCCCAAAATTCAGTTGAAAAGTAGGTGTGGGGTCAGCAGTGGTCACGAGTATTTTCAAGGAATGCCGTAAATATGGGGCCTGTCCCTAAATGCCCAGTGGACTCTGGTCTTGCTGAGTGTATGCTATGGACAAAGTTAGATGGTCACTGGCTGGTACTCATGGGTTTAGTCCAGATGGAGACGGAACATGGCTCAGAGGACACATCTGACGTGACTCCAGGGAGCAGGGCTGTGAGCTCAGGGGACAAGTTGATCAACCCTCAATACGCCCGGCCAGTGCTAGGGGAACAATGAGGGTGAAGGCACACATAGTCCCCTCTGCCCTGGGCTTGCAGCCAATTGCCAAAGAATAGGTGAGGGCAAGAGTAAAGGTCATGTGAGGTTGGTGGCTTACCCTGGTCTATGAAACCTTCCTGAAAGCTGAGGCTTGTTAGGTGGATGCCGGGAAGGCCAGGATGAACCAAGCCTGTTTCCAGCTAGAAATAAGAAAGAATTAGGGCAGCCAATGGACAGAAAGTTTCACAAGGTTTAAATATAGAATCCACCAATGGCTGAATGCAGTAGAGTTGACAAAACCCTTCCTGACCTGATGCAGTGTTCCACACTAAAAACTTTCACCTCAGGGTCAGGGGAGAGCCCTGAGGAAATGTAGCAAGAGAGAGGTACCATTAGGGGAGGTACCCCAGGAGAGACAAGAACAAGGATACTATTAGAGTCAGTGTCTCTGGTTACTGCAGCCTGTTCCAGATCCAAAGCTGTCTGAAAATATCTCTGCCTGTCCCACTGACGCCCACCCCACCCCATCTCAAACCGTGCCCTCCCACAGTCTGATCTCCCCTGCCATATTGACTCTGTTAGTCAGCTTTTTGTTGTTGTTGCCGTGGCAAATACCTGAGAGGAATAAGTTAAAGGGGAACAGGCTTGTTTTGGCTCACGTTATCTGTCTCTTGTTGGTAGACTCCATTGCCTTGGACCGTGTGGTGAGCAGTGTGGCATAAGGAAGGGCATCACAGAGCAAAGCTGTTCACCTCATCGTGGCCTAGAAGCAGAAGGTGAGGAGATTCAGGGATAAGAAACAGCCTTCAAAGGCACAGCCCCAGTGATGCACTTCCTTTAACTAGGCCTCACCTCCTGATGCCCATTGGCCTATGAGGTCAATAGATTAATACAAGGAGGAGGTCAGAGCCTTCTTCAAGTTCCTATATAATCTCCCAATAGCTGTGTTAGCATTTGGGGTCAAGCCTTCAATATATGAGCCTTTAGGGCACTTCATAGTCAAGCCGTCACATTGATTTTCCCAGTCTTGGAGACAACTGAGCTTTCTCTGCCCTAAAACCCACCAACTGGACACACCAGTTCCATCTGGCCTGCTCTGCTCACACTCTATGTCTGAGGTCAGTGAAGTTGCTTTGGAAAGGCGACCTGACACAGTTATCACCATTAATGTCTCTCGAAGCTCAATGCTCGTTGCATTCAACCACAACTAGAAGTTGATTGTTGATCACTGTGTTGCCCAGGAGACAGAATCAGATTGGGACTGCCATACTCACCTATGCAGGGCAGACTCATTAGAAGGTATCCAGTGAGCATCATGTGGCAAAGACTGTAGATCAGGTAACCACCAAGAGTCTGAAGTCAGAGCCAAGGAGATGGGCTCGGAGGGTAAAGGTGCAACCCAAGTTCCAAGAACCGACCCCACAAAGTTGTCCTCTGACCTCTGTACACATGACATAGCATACATTTCCACATATATATATCATGTACACACACACACACACAAGATGATGATCTTGAAGTAACACAGAGACACAGAGAAAAAGTTATAAATCTCAACTCCATCACTTGCTATGTCCCCTGCTATGCTCACTATTTTTCCTATCATGCTGGATGTTCTCCCTGCCATGCTTTTAGGGCTCTGTCTAAGTTGTCTGGCCTAAGTTTCCTCCATAAAGCAGAGATTACCATGCTGGCCTCTCAGGAAGACAGGAACCAGAAGGACCAAGTGGAAATACATGGACACATATTGCCACTGAAGCCTAGCCATAATCCTGGGGCAGACGCTCTCCTAAATTCCCATTTTGTAGTTGAAACCACAGCCTAGGAACCTTAGTGACTGGCTCAGTTACTAAGCTAGGCCTTCCTCTACTCAAGCACTGAAAGTAATACAAAGTACAAGATCAATGACCAGAGAAGAACTAGTGTGAGCCGTACCCCAATTGCCACACCATAGATCTCCATTCATCTTCATTAAATCATAAAGTTAGGCTGGTGTAGAAATCACTGCGGTACACAAACATCTGTGACTATTAATAACTGTAAAGAAAAAAACTGCAAGGATGTGATACATTTTGTATAGCAAAAGACATCACCAACAAGACAAAAAGATAAAAGAGAGTGCAGAAGAAGATATTTCAACTTTATATGGCCAAGATTTACTACTCTGGTATGAACATGTTCTAGCTTAGTAAATGGAAGAACCATGAATGGCCCAAGGGGAGAATGGGAAAAAGACTGTGAACTGTCTTCAGAAGAAGAAATGAGCAACAAGCATGGGGGTGGCAAGTCTTGATATGATCCCAGGACACAAGAAACTTGGGAGTATCAGTAGAGGCCAGCCTCGTCTACATAGAGGCTTCCAGGTCAGCCTGAGCTACATAGTGAGACTCTATCTCAAGAAACAAAAGCAGAGCCCAGAGCTTTAGTTCAGTTAGTAGAGTGCTTGCCTAGCAAATCCTGGGTTCAATATATACCATCACACAAAACAAGGCACTGTGGCACAAACCTATATTCTCAGGACTCCAAAAGTGATGGCTGAAGGATAACGAATTGATGATCTTCAGTTTGAGGCCAAGCTGGGATACACAAGACCCTATCTGTGTCTGGCAACATGGCTCATTAGGAAAAGGCATTTGCCACCAAAGCCTGGTGACCTGAATATGATCCCTGAGAAGAACACAGTAGAAGGAGAGACAATATCCCATGGGTTGTCCCACAACTTCCACTTGTGTGCCTTGGCACCTGTGTGCAAGTATGTACACATGAATACACATACACACACATATATAAATAACATGTAATAAAAACTAGAAAACAAAAAAGAAAATGAGCAATAAATAAGCAGAATTTAAATAATGAGCTCATATATGTCTTCTAATACTCACAAAAGGGAAAAATGGCAACATTTATGGCTGATAACATCATGAAATAAATTTACATATCCATTGTTAGGCTGTGAAACATTTTAACTTTTACAAAAATTTTCCAAAATATCATCACAAACACAAAAAAATGTATGAGGACCAGGGATGAATGTCAACTTTCAGAAATAGAAATAATTATATACAAAGATAGATAATAGTAGACAGATAATAGAGAGATGATAGACCAATCCAAAGACAGATAGATCATAAGCAGATAATGGATGGAAGATAGATCTACATGGTAGATAGATAACAGATAAATGATAGACTGGTAGGTAGGTAGGTAAGTAGGTGGGTAGATAAATGGATGATGAATAGTTAAAGGACCTATATGCATTGCAACATCACTGTAATAGCAAGAAAAACCAAACTTCTGTCAATCCTATTGTATATTGTGTATCTACTAAAACAAATAGGGTAGTCCCATGCTTTCTAGTTTAAGGTCATCACTAAAACATCTGAAAGAAAAAGAATGTTGGAGAGTAGTCGGGCAGTGGTAGCGCAGGTCTTTAATCCAAGCACTCCGGAGGAAGAGGCAGACAGATCTTGGTGAGTTTGAGGCCAGCCTGGTCTACAAAGTGAATTCCAGGACAACCATAGATACAAAGATGTATCCTATCTCAAAAAACCAAAAGAGAGAAACAGAGACAGAGTGACATGATACTTGTGGTTTGGTACAAAGGCGATAAATTTTCTAGTAATTGTGTCAGAGGAGTTAGATGGGATTCATATTCCCCTTCAAGTTTGAGTTGTTGCAAGGAGTACAGATTGTATTGCCAATAAGAGCTGTCTGCTAGCAATAGCTACAGTGTTTCCTATCTAGCCAATCTTGAGAAACCTTGCACTCACTCCTGCCCTGCTTTAGTTCCTACAAAATCTGGCTGGGTGAAAGAAGTTAACTGCTTTCTCAATGCCTTCCCAATTAACTCTTTGCCTCGCTCTGCTGCTCAGCTCCTCAAGAAAAGAAACCTTAAATTGTTATTATCTTAGAAATATGTGATGCTGGGTTATATAGCACAGCGGTATAGTTATCTAGTGCATGCAGGGCCCTGGGTTTCACTTTCAGCCTTGAGGTAGTGTGTGTGTGTGTGTGTGTGTGTGAGAGAGAGAGAGAGAGAGAGACAGACAGACAGACAGACAGACAGACAGACAGACAGAGACACAGACATAGAGACACAGAGACAGAGAGATGCAAAGAAATAGAAAGAGGGTGGAAGGGAAAAAGAAGAAAGGAGAAGAAATAAAAAGAATGGATGGATGGATGATATGCACATGATTGGTCTCATTCTCTCCCAGTATCCTAGCTTGGTTCTTCCTCTGGAAAACAATTGGTGCTACAGCTTCTCAAATTGCTTTCTCAAAGAACTTCACGTAGATACTCTATGTCTTATCTTTACAGTCATACAAATGCACTCGCATAGACGAGTGTGAGGCAATTTCCATTCTTTCTATCCAGTTTGATTTAGCTCCAAGGCTACACCTCCTTCAAGAAGCCAACTCCCAACCACGAAGAACCTTACCCATGCACTCATCCACCCATTCATCTGCCTTCTAACGTCTGCAAACAAGTAAGCACTCATGGATCACTCGCCCTGTGCCAGGTACAAGGCTCGAGGCTGGAGATAAAGAGGTGAGAAGATAAGGTCCTTGCCCTCACCCTGTTGGCCTTCCAGTGAAGGAGAAAGAAAATATGCAGAAGAGAATGAGTAACAGGAGGGACTTAACCAATTCCAGATGGGGATGCCGCACCCAGAGACGTTCATGCTCTCCTAAGGAGGGGTGAGAGAAGGGAAGGCGAAGAGTGGAGAGGAGAAATAAAGGAATGATTTGGGAGAAGCAGGCAGGGAAGATCCCTGAGGTGGTAACATGGTAACATCTAAGCTAAGAACTGCACTCAAGAAGGGGTGACTGTCACTCAGTTCTGGCCCTCATGTATTTCCAAAAAGAGTTCCTACTGTCCTACCTCATCTTGATCTAGAGGTGAGGAGTACAGGCTTGGGCCCCAGTGTCTGCTGGTAAAAGCTGGGTGAACCTTTGGGGAATTGATTTCAGCTCTTCGTGCCTCTGTTTTACCATCTGGAATATTTGAAGTTAGATAGAAATAGTGCCAAGTTCTCCGCCCAGGAGAGCTAATGCTGCTGGGAATATGTTAATTGACTATGTGATATAGGCAGGCAAAAAAATGATGATGATATATCATTTTTAACAGGTGAGCTGTTAAATATGGCATCAAAGTCATACTCTAGCAGAGAAAAAAGTTGACTAAAATCGTCTTCATCAAAATTAGAACTCTAACTAGGCAATGGTGGCACACGCCTTCAATCCTAGCACTCAGGAGGCAGGGACAGGCAGATCTCTGTGAGTTTGAAGCCAGCCTGGTCTACAGAGCAAGTCCAAGATAGTCAGAGTTGCATAAAGAGCCATCACCACCCAGCTGTACAAAATGACCTTGAAAGGGATGAATGAAGATCTCACGGTAGTAGGACTGGGAAAGGCTGTAGGAGTTTTCAGCTAACAGAAACAGATCTATATTCCAATTACGGTAGTGGTTACAAAAACTACACCCTGCGTCAAAACTCATAGAACTGGGTAAGCACAAAAAGTCAATTTCACTGCATGCTAGTTGAAAAAATAAAGACAATTAGAAGTAAGCAATGATAGTGTTGCTTTAGCTCAGCCAATCACACCCAAACTCCTTGTTCTCTCCTTTCTGCACAAGTTCTTAAAGGGGGAGCCACTGCTATGTCATACCTTTATGAAGAGAGCCTAATACAGAAGAAAGAATACATTTAAACGGAAGAAAGAGAGGAAGGAGGAAGAAGTCATTACAGAAAGACACAAAGAATAAAAGAGTTGACAGCCCCCACCAACATCATTCCAAAGCAATCCTACTAGCAGCTGCCCCATCAGGTCCAGAATTCACACTGAGAAGTTTACTTTGATTGATAGCTCAGGGATAACAGGAGGTGAAGGGCAGTGCACCTAGGGAGTGTGACCCTGACTTCTGCAACACCAGTGGGCATCTTAGAAGTGGTCTAGTCCGTTACAGACTGCTCGGTCCTCTCCTGTTCCTTGTCTCTCACAGCACTCTCATTGGTACCCCTCACTCCTGTGGGGCCCGGCTGCCGCTTCCCACCAGCCAGATCCAGTTCGTGCTCAACTGGTCTTTGGCTCCTACAGTCAGTCCTTCATTCGCACGTACTTACTGAGCACCTACTATGGGTGGGGTGGGGGGTGGGTTAAATTGCGTGACTACCCTGGTGAGTTCATGCTTACATTACAGGCAGAACTGCAGAGCGTAACCACAAAGTGATTCTTGCATGTATCTCGAAAGCGTGTTGTTAAAGTCCACAAAATGGAAAATACGGTGTGTGGTGATACCAAACCTGGCCAGGCGAGGCTTTCCTGGGGAAATCACTGCTCAGCTGAGACTCCAGGGTGGCCATAAGTTGGCCATTCCGAGCCAGGGGAAGAGCATTTGAAGCAGGGAGCACTGCACATGCAAAGTCCCAGAGGTCTGGATGGCTCCTATGCGCTGTAGTGATCCCTAGCGCTATGGACAGGACAGTGGGCCGAGCACAACCACAGCTCCTCAGGCAAACACTTCAAGATTTTTGCCACTGACATAGCAGCCACCTCCCCTTTCATTTAAACTGGAATGTTTCTGGTTGGGACCCTGCACACACAACCTGGAGCCAAACTGATAGGAACCAATGGCCTGGCATCATCACTCACACCGAGTGTACAGTCAGGCAGCTTAATTTTCCTGTGTCGTTTTGCCTGTAAAGTGGACAGGAGCATCTAATATGACCTTCTAGGATTGCTGTGATGCAGCGGAGAGCCCAATACTCCTCACTGGCAGAGCTCGGCCCAGGAGAGCTAGTGCTGCTGGGAATATTTAGGAGCCCAGGCCCCAGAGATGCAGTCTCTAATATGGCTAAATATGAAGCTAATACGAGGCCAGGAGGGTCTTCTGACCCCTGGACTCTTGTAATCAAAGTGTAGGCAATGACTCAGTAGGAATAATTTTCCCTGCATCCATCAGTTAAGTTTCAGGAGAGAGCTCATGTCTGTCAGTGACACAGGAAGGAGAATAGAGGACAGCTAAGACCCAGGAAGGTTCGTTCCTTAGATGACAGATATGTGCCACCAGTTGACATGGGCCCCCACCTCTCACCCTGCTGGATTCCCTTCCGAAGGATTTCAGCCATTCTATCAGTCATGGGAGCCCCCACTATGTCTTCTCTAGCTGGAGAGTCACGGGTTCTGCCTTCCCAGAAAAGCACCTTTGCTCCAGTGGGGAAAATGCCTTTGGGCTGATAAAGACTTGCCGTGTCCAGTTATGGTAGGAATATTGCAAGGGGGTGAAGCTATTTTTTGCCACATGTCTATCTCTCCAGCAGGCACAGTGACATTAGTGGAGAGATCCAAATAGTCCCAGCCATAGAAGGTCACAGAGCTGAAGGCAAGTCTAGCTCTTCAAGAGCCACCCAGAAGAAAGAATTATTTTCATCACCAGTGTTTTGGGAGGGGGGAGTCCGGGGACTTTGAGCTGCCATCTCTTCCATCTTGTACTAAACCCATCTCACTGCCTACAGACCTCTGGTGAACCAGTTCACCCTTGTGCCCTGGTCTGGTGGCAAATGGTTATTTTTAGTCTAAGATTCCCTAAGAATGCGGGTGGGCCCTTGTGGAGCAGGGTGAGGGAGGAGGGAGGAGGAAGAGAAACTTGAGGTCCTGGAGGGCCAGGAAGGACACAGGCCAGTTCAAGGGCAGTTTGAGCCCTGAGGTAGCCTGCTGCAGAGACAGGGCCAAGTCCTCTCCCTTTCCTGCTGACCCTAGCTCGGGGGTGTAGCAGTGTTCACATCCCTTCCTCTGTTCCTCTTTTTCTCAGAGGGCTTCGGAGACCCATGAGCTTTCTGTTTCTCTTTCTAGCAACGCTTGTTATTTGGGGTTCTCCTACTCTGGGCACAGAGTAAAAGGACTCAAAGGTCCTCTCCCTTCTGTCTGTCAAGAGATGGGTCTAGCTCCATGCCCTTGGCCTGCCTGGCACCACAATGGGACAGTAATCTATATGAGCATCCAGAAGGGTAGGTTTCATTGCCTCTTCCTATAGGCAAACGGCCCCAGTAAGGGCAAGCGATTGAGAGTTAGAAGCTCTTACACAATCTTAAGTCATTGTCTCTAGCTCCTGTCTCTTTTCTGAGAAGTTCTCTAGAGCCCTTCCTGGCCTGAGTGATCCACAGGGGGTGCTTGCCTCTTACTCTTCGCCCTCCTATTTTCTTGATCTTCTCCCCAGCATACCCAGGCCCTGCTCCACTGCCTGCAGAAGAACCCTGCGGTGCTGACTCAAGTCTTGGCTCCACTGCACACAAACCATGTGACTCCTGGCAAAATGCCCTGCCCCCAGCCAGAGATTAGGAAAGGTCTCTGGAGAGTGGTGCTGAGGACTCCCAAGAGTATGTGTAAAATGGCTGGTGCATAGTAGCTGCTTAATAAATGGTGGTGTTTTGTGTTGTTGTTGTTTTTTTTAACCCATTCAATAGCATTTCCTCTGATCATTCTTCCTACTTTGCCTGCCAGGCTGCTTCAATATTTTATAAAGCACTTGCTCGTCCATTTGTGCGTCGTCCACGTGATGTCCTGAGGAAGGCACGGTCGTTGTACGTGATCATCATTCCCATTACACAGGTAAAGATACTCTCGGTCCAGAGAGTATCTATTCATCCTTAGACTAATGAAGCAACCTGAGAGCTGCCCCAGCTGGCACTCCCAACAACCTGGCCAATAACAAGTCATCCGATACAACCCGTGCCCGTGCCTCCCTGGTAAAAATGGAAACTCGTGCTGTGGGGTACCCAAAAGAAAGTAAAATTCTACAATTTAGCCACTTTTTCTTGGTTTGGGATTTTCATTTGTCTGTTATTTGAGACGTGGTCTTGCTATGTGGCCCAGTCTCTGTCTCCTGAGTGCTGTGATTAAGGGTCATAGCCCAGCTTATTTACATACATCTATCTGTCTGTCTGTCTATCCATCTACCTATCAATCTATCACCAGTCTATCTGTCTATCTCTATCTACCACCTGTCTATCTATCTATCACCTGTCTATCTGTCTACCTATCTATATATCACCTGTCTATCTATCTATCTACCTCCTGTCTATCTGCCTATCTATCACCTGTTTGTCTATCTATCTCTATCTATCTACCACCTGTTTATCTATCTATCACCTGTCTGTCTATCTATCTATCTATCACCTGTCTGTCTATCTGCCTATCTATCACCTGTCTGTCTATCTATCTCTATCTATCTACCACCTGTTTATCTATCTATCACCTGTCTGTCTATCTATCACCTGTCTATCTNCTGGTGACCTGAATATGATCCCTGAGAAGAACACAGTAGAAGGAGAGACAATATCCCATGGGTTGTCCCACAACTTCCACTTGTGTGCCTTGGCACCTGTGTGCAAGTATGTACACATGAATACACATACACACACATATATAAATAACATGTAATAAAAACTAGAAAACAAAAAAGAAAATGAGCAATAAATAAGCAGAATTTAAATAATGAGCTCATATATGTCTTCTAATACTCACAAAAGGGAAAAATGGCAACATTTATGGCTGATAACAGCATGAAATAAATTTACATATCCATTGTTAGGCTGTGAAACATTTTAACTTTTACAAAAATTTTCCAAAATATCATCACAAACACAAAAAAATGTATGAGGACCAGGGATGAATGTCAACTTTCAGAAATAGAAATAATTATATACAAAGATAGATAATAGTAGACAGATAATAGAGAGATGATAGACCAATCCAAAGACAGATAGATCATAAGCAGATAATGGATGGAAGATAGATCTACATGGTAGATAGATAACAGATAAATGATAGACTGGTAGGTAGGTAGGTAAGTAGGTGGGTAGATAAATGGATGATGAATAGTTAAAGGACCTATATGCATTGCAACATCACTGTAATAGCAAGAAAAACCAAACTTCTGTCAATCCTATTGTATATTGTGTATCTACTAAAACAAATAGGGTAGTCCCATGCTTTCTAGTTTAAGGTCATCACTAAAACATCTGAAAGAAAAAGAATGTTGGAGAGTAGTCGGGCAGTGGTAGCGCAGGTCTTTAATCCAAGCACTCCGGAGGAAGAGGCAGACAGATCTTGGTGAGTTTGAGGCCAGCCTGGTCTACAAAGTGAATTCCAGGACAACCATAGATACAAAGATGTATCCTATCTCAAAAAACCAAAAGAGAGAAACAGAGACAGAGTGACATGATACTTGTGGTTTGGTACAAAGGCGATAAATTTTCTAGTAATTGTGTCAGAGGAGTTAGATGGGATTCATATTCCCCTTCAAGTTTGAGTTGTTGCAAGGAGTACAGATTGTATTGCCAATAAGAGCTGTCTGCTAGCAATAGCTACAGTGTTTCCTATCTAGCCAATCTTGAGAAACCTTGCACTCACTCCTGCCCTGCTTTAGTTCCTACAAAATCTGGCTGGGTGAAAGAAGTTAACTGCTTTCTCAATGCCTTCCCAATTAACTCTTTGCCTCGCTCTGCTGCTCAGCTCCTCAAGAAAAGAAACCTTAAATTGTTATTATCTTAGAAATATGTGATGCTGGGTTATATAGCACAGCGGTATAGTTATCTAGTGCATGCAGGGCCCTGGGTTTCACTTTCAGCCTTGAGGTAGTGTGTGTGTGTGTGTGTGTGTGTGAGAGAGAGAGAGAGAGAGAGACAGACAGACAGACAGACAGACAGACAGACAGACAGAGACACAGACATAGAGACACAGAGACAGAGAGATGCAAAGAAATAGAAAGAGGGTGGAAGGGAAAAAGAAGAAAGGAGAAGAAATAAAAAGAATGGATGGATGGATGATATGCACATGATTGGTCTCATTCTCTCCCAGTATCCTAGCTTGGTTCTTCCTCTGGAAAACAATTGGTGCTACAGCTTCTCAAATTGCTTTCTCAAAGAACTTCACGTAGATACTCTATGTCTTATCTTTACAGTCATACAAATGCACTCGCATAGACGAGTGTGAGGCAATTTCCATTCTTTCTATCCAGTTTGATTTAGCTCCAAGGCTACACCTCCTTCAAGAAGCCAACTCCCAACCACGAAGAACCTTACCCATGCACTCATCCACCCATTCATCTGCCTTCTAACGTCTGCAAACAAGTAAGCACTCATGGATCACTCGCCCTGTGCCAGGTACAAGGCTCGAGGCTGGAGATAAAGAGGTGAGAAGATAAGGTCCTTGCCCTCACCCTGTTGGCCTTCCAGTGAAGGAGAAAGAAAATATGCAGAAGAGAATGAGTAACAGGAGGGACTTAACCAATTCCAGATGGGGATGCCGCACCCAGAGACGTTCATGCTCTCCTAAGGAGGGGTGAGAGAAGGGAAGGCGAAGAGTGGAGAGGAGAAATAAAGGAATGATTTGGGAGAAGCAGGCAGGGAAGATCCCTGAGGTGGTAACATGGTAACATCTAAGCTAAGAACTGCACTCAAGAAGGGGTGACTGTCACTCAGTTCTGGCCCTCATGTATTTCCAAAAAGAGTTCCTACTGTCCTACCTCATCTTGATCTAGAGGTGAGGAGTACAGGCTTGGGCCCCAGTGTCTGCTGGTAAAAGCTGGGTGAACCTTTGGGGAATTGATTTCAGCTCTTCGTGCCTCTGTTTTACCATCTGGAATATTTGAAGTTAGATAGAAATAGTGCCAAGTTCTCCGCCCAGGAGAGCTAATGCTGCTGGGAATATGTTAATTGACTATGTGATATAGGCAGGCAAAAAAATGATGATGATATATCATTTTTAACAGGTGAGCTGTTAAATATGGCATCAAAGTCATACTCTAGCAGAGAAAAAAGTTGACTAAAATCGTCTTCATCAAAATTAGAACTCTAACTAGGCAATGGTGGCACACGCCTTCAATCCTAGCACTCAGGAGGCAGGGACAGGCAGATCTCTGTGAGTTTGAAGCCAGCCTGGTCTACAGAGCAAGTCCAAGATAGTCAGAGTTGCATAAAGAGCCATCACCACCCAGCTGTACAAAATGACCTTGAAAGGGATGAATGAAGATCTCACGGTAGTAGGACTGGGAAAGGCTGTAGGAGTTTTCAGCTAACAGAAACAGATCTATATTCCAATTACGGTAGTGGTTACAAAAACTACACCCTGCGTCAAAACTCATAGAACTGGGTAAGCACAAAAAGTCAATTTCACTGCATGCTAGTTGAAAAAATAAAGACAATTAGAAGTAAGCAATGATAGTGTTGCTTTAGCTCAGCCAATCACACCCAAACTCCTTGTTCTCTCCTTTCTGCACAAGTTCTTAAAGGGGGAGCCACTGCTATGTCATACCTTTATGAAGAGAGCCTAATACAGAAGAAAGAATACATTTAAACGGAAGAAAGAGAGGAAGGAGGAAGAAGTCATTACAGAAAGACACAAAGAATAAAAGAGTTGACAGCCCCCACCAACATCATTCCAAAGCAATCCTACTAGCAGCTGCCCCATCAGGTCCAGAATTCACACTGAGAAGTTTACTTTGATTGATAGCTCAGGGATAACAGGAGGTGAAGGGCAGTGCACCTAGGGAGTGTGACCCTGACTTCTGCAACACCAGTGGGCATCTTAGAAGTGGTCTAGTCCGTTACAGACTGCTCGGTCCTCTCCTGTTCCTTGTCTCTCACAGCACTCTCATTGGTACCCCTCACTCCTGTGGGGCCCGGCTGCCGCTTCCCACCAGCCAGATCCAGTTCGTGCTCAACTGGTCTTTGGCTCCTACAGTCAGTCCTTCATTCGCACGTACTTACTGAGCACCTACTATGGGTGGGGTGGGGGGTGGGTTAAATTGCGTGACTACCCTGGTGAGTTCATGCTTACATTACAGGCAGAACTGCAGAGCGTAACCACAAAGTGATTCTTGCATGTATCTCGAAAGCGTGTTGTTAAAGTCCACAAAATGGAAAATACGGTGTGTGGTGATACCAAACCTGGCCAGGCGAGGCTTTCCTGGGGAAATCACTGCTCAGCTGAGACTCCAGGGTGGCCATAAGTTGGCCATTCCGAGCCAGGGGAAGAGCATTTGAAGCAGGGAGCACTGCACATGCAAAGTCCCAGAGGTCTGGATGGCTCCTATGCGCTGTAGTGATCCCTAGCGCTATGGACAGGACAGTGGGCCGAGCACAACCACAGCTCCTCAGGCAAACACTTCAAGATTTTTGCCACTGACATAGCAGCCACCTCCCCTTTCATTTAAACTGGAATGTTTCTGGTTGGGACCCTGCACACACAACCTGGAGCCAAACTGATAGGAACCAATGGCCTGGCATCATCACTCACACCGAGTGTACAGTCAGGCAGCTTAATTTTCCTGTGTCGTTTTGCCTGTAAAGTGGACAGGAGCATCTAATATGACCTTCTAGGATTGCTGTGATGCAGCGGAGAGCCCAATACTCCTCACTGGCAGAGCTCGGCCCAGGAGAGCTAGTGCTGCTGGGAATATTTAGGAGCCCAGGCCCCAGAGATGCAGTCTCTAATATGGCTAAATATGAAGCTAATACGAGGCCAGGAGGGTCTTCTGACCCCTGGACTCTTGTAATCAAAGTGTAGGCAATGACTCAGTAGGAATAATTTTCCCTGCATCCATCAGTTAAGTTTCAGGAGAGAGCTCATGTCTGTCAGTGACACAGGAAGGAGAATAGAGGACAGCTAAGACCCAGGAAGGTTCGTTCCTTAGATGACAGATATGTGCCACCAGTTGACATGGGCCCCCACCTCTCACCCTGCTGGATTCCCTTCCGAAGGATTTCAGCCATTCTATCAGTCATGGGAGCCCCCACTATGTCTTCTCTAGCTGGAGAGTCACGGGTTCTGCCTTCCCAGAAAAGCACCTTTGCTCCAGTGGGGAAAATGCCTTTGGGCTGATAAAGACTTGCCGTGTCCAGTTATGGTAGGAATATTGCAAGGGGGTGAAGCTATTTTTTGCCACATGTCTATCTCTCCAGCAGGCACAGTGACATTAGTGGAGAGATCCAAATAGTCCCAGCCATAGAAGGTCACAGAGCTGAAGGCAAGTCTAGCTCTTCAAGAGCCACCCAGAAGAAAGAATTATTTTCATCACCAGTGTTTTGGGAGGGGGGAGTCCGGGGACTTTGAGCTGCCATCTCTTCCATCTTGTACTAAACCCATCTCACTGCCTACAGACCTCTGGTGAACCAGTTCACCCTTGTGCCCTGGTCTGGTGGCAAATGGTTATTTTTAGTCTAAGATTCCCTAAGAATGCGGGTGGGCCCTTGTGGAGCAGGGTGAGGGAGGAGGGAGGAGGAAGAGAAACTTGAGGTCCTGGAGGGCCAGGAAGGACACAGGCCAGTTCAAGGGCAGTTTGAGCCCTGAGGTAGCCTGCTGCAGAGACAGGGCCAAGTCCTCTCCCTTTCCTGCTGACCCTAGCTCGGGGGTGTAGCAGTGTTCACATCCCTTCCTCTGTTCCTCTTTTTCTCAGAGGGCTTCGGAGACCCATGAGCTTTCTGTTTCTCTTTCTAGCAACGCTTGTTATTTGGGGTTCTCCTACTCTGGGCACAGAGTAAAAGGACTCAAAGGTCCTCTCCCTTCTGTCTGTCAAGAGATGGGTCTAGCTCCATGCCCTTGGCCTGCCTGGCACCACAATGGGACAGTAATCTATATGAGCATCCAGAAGGGTAGGTTTCATTGCCTCTTCCTATAGGCAAACGGCCCCAGTAAGGGCAAGCGATTGAGAGTTAGAAGCTCTTACACAATCTTAAGTCATTGTCTCTAGCTCCTGTCTCTTTTCTGAGAAGTTCTCTAGAGCCCTTCCTGGCCTGAGTGATCCACAGGGGGTGCTTGCCTCTTACTCTTCGCCCTCCTATTTTCTTGATCTTCTCCCCAGCATACCCAGGCCCTGCTCCACTGCCTGCAGAAGAACCCTGCGGTGCTGACTCAAGTCTTGGCTCCACTGCACACAAACCATGTGACTCCTGGCAAAATGCCCTGCCCCCAGCCAGAGATTAGGAAAGGTCTCTGGAGAGTGGTGCTGAGGACTCCCAAGAGTATGTGTAAAATGGCTGGTGCATAGTAGCTGCTTAATAAATGGTGGTGTTTTGTGTTGTTGTTGTTTTTTTTAACCCATTCAATAGCATTTCCTCTGATCATTCTTCCTACTTTGCCTGCCAGGCTGCTTCAATATTTTATAAAGCACTTGCTCGTCCATTTGTGCGTCGTCCACGTGATGTCCTGAGGAAGGCACGGTCGTTGTACGTGATCATCATTCCCATTACACAGGTAAAGATACTCTCGGTCCAGAGAGTATCTATTCATCCTTAGACTAATGAAGCAACCTGAGAGCTGCCCCAGCTGGCACTCCCAACAACCTGGCCAATAACAAGTCATCCGATACAACCCGTGCCCGTGCCTCCCTGGTAAAAATGGAAACTCGTGCTGTGGGGTACCCAAAAGAAAGTAAAATTCTACAATTTAGCCACTTTTTCTTGGTTTGGGATTTTCATTTGTCTGTTATTTGAGACGTGGTCTTGCTATGTGGCCCAGTCTCTGTCTCCTGAGTGCTGTGATTAAGGGTCATAGCCCAGCTTATTTACATACATCTATCTGTCTGTCTGTCTATCCATCTACCTATCAATCTATCACCAGTCTATCTGTCTATCTCTATCTACCACCTGTCTATCTGTCTATCTATCACCTGTCTATCTGTCTACCTATCTATCATCATCTATCTACTTAGCACTGATTTTTTTCCTTCATTTCCCTCCCCCTTATTCACTGTCACGGGGTCTCAGTTGAACTCAGAGCTCACCTATATGGACTAGTCTAGCCAGCCAGCTTGCTCTAAGAAGCCTCTGTCTCTGCCTTCTGAGCATACAATGCACAGGTGGCCACCATGCTCACCCAATATTTCCTGGGTGCTGGGAATCTGAACTCAGTCCTTGTGCTTGCATGGCAAACTCTATCCATTCATCCATCTTACCAGTTCTGTGGGCTTTTAAAAAAGGGAAGAAGCCCATCAAACCCCTACTTGGACCTGCTCTTAACAGCTGAGCCATCTCCAATCCATTTTGGTTTTTGTTTGTTTGTTTGTCTTTTGATTTTTTTGAGACATGATTTTACTCTGAGCCTAGGCTAGCCCAGTCTAGCCTCAACCTCAGGATCCTTCTACCATAGTCTCTCGAATGCAGGGATTACAGATGATCTGGACCACACTCAGATTCGTCTGTGTTTTTAATGACTAAAAGGGAATGCCTTCCTTTCTGAAAAGAGACCAGGGACTTCTGACAGGGAGATGGATGGATCTCATTCCCAGACCACCCCTTCATGTCCTTATTCCCTGGGACACTGATTCCTCCAGCCAAAAGCTGATTTTAACAAAGCGGTGATGTGTGCGTCCAGCGCAGAATGGAAGGTTGCTGCCAGTATGAACGGCCTGGGGGAATATTCTGCTGCATTTGGAAAGACAAAGTGCGGTGAGCACAAACCTAAAGGAAGATTAAAATGAGAGCAATCCCTTTCTATCTAGATCAAAGGCTATTAACTTAGGGGCATAAAATGTATTATGTATAAACTGAGTTTTTCTACAAATTCACACCATCAGTACATTGCGTTTCAAAGTATAATCCTTCAGACAATAGTTATAATTTTGTGGTTGACTGTTGGAGTTTTCCAAAGAAAGAAATGGGTACAGTGACGACACCTTAAGGAATCTCTTCTGCTTGCCTGTCGGAGAGAGCAGAGTCAGCCATGCTTGACTTCAGTAAGGCCTCTGCTGTCCCGGGCACTTAGAGCCAATAAGCAGATACCACACATCTTCAGAGACAAGTCTGAGACCGTGAAGGGGGGAGCTTGATGACACTTGTCTTGTGGGAATTATCTCATTATAATAGCATATACTTAATTGGTTAGTAACAGTCAGTCATATTTTCCCCCCTAAATAATTTACAGTGCTTCTTTATTCTTAGAGCTGGGCTATTACAGAAAGGGAAGGCAAGATAAATAATTATTAAAGCTAAAGACAGGATCTCACACTGCCCAGGCTGGCCTCAAACTCATTATGTAGTTGAGGATGACCTTGAACTTCTGGTTCCCCTCCCCACCTCTACCTCCCAAGTGCTTGGATTTCTGCACACACTAGGTAAGAACTTTACTAACTGAGCTCCATTATCAGACCAAAAGATGGTTTTGTTTCTTTGAGACTGGGTCTCACTATGTAGCCCAGGCTGGCCTCAAACTCACGATCTTCTTGCCTCAACCTAGCGCTGATCTTTGTTGAGTACCTGCTATGTATATAGGAACACCGGTTTGTTTTTTGAGACAGAGTCTCACTATATCGCACTGGCTAGCCTGGAACTTGCTGTGGGAGCCAGGCCCATACTCACCTGCCTCTGCCTCCTGAGACCTGGGATTAAAGGGAAACACCATCACACCCAGCAGGACAGTCTTCAGAACTTAATATGTTTCCATTCAGGTAATTCTTGGAACAGCCCCAGATCAAAAGTACCGTGATTATTATCCCTATTCGTGGGATTGAATTGACTTACCCAATGTCACATGGCTACCAAGTGGCAGACAAGATATGAACCCATCCTGAAAGCATCACCATGGGTAGTTCTGTATGAGAACTAGGTACCAGTCAGCCCTAGTCATTTAGTCAACCAACTAATGAGACTGAACAATCTATCTCCCTCCATCCTCAGAGACTCATGGAACCACAGGAGTCCTCTTAATCCTGACCCTTCTGCCATGGGACCATTTAGGTTGCTAATGGGAGTGTAGCAACTTTCCTTAAATATTGCTTTAGATTTTGATCTCAGGGCCATTTCCAACTCTTTGAGCTTTCATTTTGAAAGCATTTATTCTTTAATCCCTTTTATGGATTATGAGGTCAGAGGGGCAGGAAAAGGCCAATTTCCTCCCGATTCTACATTTTCAGTGGTGCACTAATGCATCTGTCTGGAGCCTCGTGAGGAAGCAGGAGAGTGGGATCCTGTCCCCTGCATTTGCTGTGGAAGGTGTTTGGACTGGATGCTGAGAACAACGCTCTGTCCTCTTAATTTAAGTGACCAGTAAACACAGACAGGCTAAACGAAGATAACCATCTAGTAGCTCTGAAGGAAACCTTCTAATTACAGTCTGGCAATAGGGCTGCAGGGAGGAACACACACACACACACACACACACACACACACACACACACACACACACGTGCACGCACGGCCGCACGCATACACCACCAACACTAAGATGGAAAGTTCCCAAGAGGAAGCCCCTATGGATGGGACACTATGTCCTCATGTTTGCAACAGTGGCAATCCCCGGCCCTTGCTGATAGAGGCCAGGATCGTCTGCTCCACTCAAGGGACTACACTGAGCTGACACTAGAGGTACCAGACCTTCCAAATGTTACTGAGATACCCCTTGAGGAGAACTAATCTGGCTTGGCAGTGGCTGTTTAGCTTACTTTGAATCATTTTATCTTTAGAAAATCTCTCCCTCCCCCACTTCTTCTTTCCTTTCACCTCCCCCTCCCCCTCCCCCTCTGTCATCTGGGAATGACACTGAGAGTTATCATGCTAGCCAAATGATGTGCTGAGCCATATTCTCAGGCTTCATTTCTCAAAAGGTTATTGGAATAATAATAATAATAATAATAATAATAATAATAATAATAATGGTACTAACTTATTCCCATACTGTCAGCTCTGCTTCATGTCTGATCCATCAGGAGAGTCACCACAAAGATACTTCCTCTTGTAATTTTGAAACAGGATGATCCCAAGAGCCACCCCTTCCTGGCCTCCCTCTCAGGGTCCTTAAATCCCTTCCCAACCATGGTACCCATCATGCCCCACAAGGACACACTCACACACCCCATAGGCCTCTAAACTCCATGCTCCTTGTTCTCCCAAAACATCCTGAATCACCCGTCTTCAGCGTACGTTTAAGGTAGTTCAGGTTTTAGCCTCAGCCTTTGTTTATAAACAAACGTTAGTGTCACGGCCTTAATTGGAAATCTGGTACGTAGAAGACTGCCATGAAAATGTATTCTCAGCACCTGACCAGAACTTCTCCCTGAGGCCTCCAGGGGCTGGGAAAGAGATGCTTTCTTTCTCTCTGTGAGCAAATGCTCTATCACCCAACGCACTTACCTGCTTACCTGGACTCCACCCCACAGAGGCCTTTTCCTTACTCTTAGACAAATCTAAGGAGCCTTAGTCCCCTTCCAGAGAAGAGAGGAGTCTCTGCCACAGCATCAATCCTTAGTGCAGCTCAGGCCAGCTCACCAGAACTGGAGGCTAATTCCTGTCTTCCAGTGTGACCCTGCTCACTTTCTGTCCCCTTCTAGCTGCAAGTCTTGCCTCTGCCACACATGCATCAGCGTACCCTAGCACAGCTGTAACTCCCTCCCTGGCTTCCCACATCTGTTCCTTCGGTGTCTGTAAACACTCCCCAGGTGCTGGGACTAAACCTGCTCAGAGGCCTGGGACTGGTCCCCTGTTCCCAGGACTCCAGCCCTTCTCCTGCCATGCTTGCTCAACACACCCCACTTGCAGCCTCTCTGGCTTCCCCTCCATCTCCCTCAGACTTCTTGACTTGAAAATTCATGCTCCCCCAGCTCGAACCTCTGCATCTCACATCACCCAGACATTCCTCCAACCTTCCCCCAGCTGAAATGGTCCTCTCATCTGGGAACCTCCCTGGTTTTCCTGGGATGCCTCCTCCTCTCAGGGCCCTGTGATCTCAAATTTCTCTCATGTTATGTGGGAGGCACACACTCTGTGGTCTACTGGAGTGTGTCACAGGACCACCTCTCCGTGGAATGTTCATACACATTCACCACATGGAGATGGTGAGTCCTCTGTGCCGATCAGTCCCCATACCCACTCGTGACCTGCCCTGCCCTTCGTCTTATCCTAACTTCGGCTAATTTGTCTAGCTCATTCCCTCCAAGTTGTGAAGTCCTGGGTGAGCTCCCACCCTTCCCACAAGATCACAAAACCTGCCTCTGTTAAATCTACTTGTTTGTTAAATGAACACAGGGGAGAGTCCCCACCATACCTGAAGCAAGACAGAAAACATCGCTTAAAACTCTAACTCATGGTAATGACTTCTGCCCCCTAAGAGAGAAGGCATAATTCTTGTGGGTGGAACAGGAATCCCCATGGGCTTTCTTGTCTTAGACTAAGAGAAATGACAGAGGGTTGAGACGACAGGGGCTCATAGCTTTGCCTCTGTTGTAAACCTAAGAAGGCCTCTCTAAAGAAGTTACTTGGCTTGTTAGAAATAAGTGTTAGTTGTGCACGCAACACAGTTAAATGTCTTTGCTGTGCCTGCCACAAAGTGGCTGAATGTGCAAGGGTTAGGAGGGGTGGGGATGGAGAACTCAGAAAAACAGCAAACAGTCGTAGGGGTGGCCCAGATAGAGGGCTCTGAGGGTGGCAGACCGGGCCCCCAAACACAGATGAAGGTCTCTGAAAGGAAGTGGCTCAGGAGGAGTCAGACTGGTGGCTTGAAACCTCAGCTGAGGCCTGCCAGGACTTAAGCTACAATTGTTTGCCTTGATGACTGTCCTGAGCTGTTCAAATGGCCACACTGAATTCCGGGGAGGGCAACAAGCAAAGCAAGGTCTGGCGACCCTGGAGTCACACAGCCTCAGGAATCCCTGAGCCCCAGGCCTGAGAACCAGGGAATGGACCGAATTGCCTTTGAACTTGCAGGCGCCTTTGGAAGGCACAGAGCTTCTGCTGTGGGCAGGGCACATTCCGGCCAATTCTTAATCTTCAAGGACGCAGGATGTCAGCTGACACTCAAGGCATAGGGAATCTGCACCACTATCTTCTTGACTTATTGACTCTGTGTTCCTGACTACACTGCAGGTTCTCTGAGGCCAGGGACTGCGTCTTATCACTGTTACCTGACAGTGGGCTCAGTGCTGAAGAGTTTCCCTAAAACCCTCACCCCACCCCACCCCCACCCTTCCTGGAACTCACTCTGTAGATTAGGTCAGCCTCAAATTTACTGAGATCTGCCTGCCTCTGCCTCATAAATTCTGGGATTAAAGGTACGCCACCACTGCCTGGCCTAAAGACCAACCATATGGAAAATTTTCTTGATTAAGATTCTCTCTTCCTTGCCAGACAGTGGTAGCACGCGCCTTTAATCCCAGCACTCAGGAGACAGAGGCAGGAAGATCTCTGTTAGTTTGAGGCCAGCCTGGGCTACAGAGCAAGCTCCAGGACAGTCAGGGCTACACAGATAAACAAACAATAACAAAAGACCAACTCCAATTCCTTCCCAAAAGGCCCCTAGCATCCTGCCTGTCTTAACAATCTTGACTATTCTGAAGTACTTCATGTAAGTGAAATTACATGGTTTTGTCTTTTTTGGGACTCATTTATTTTACTTACATAATGTCCTCTAGGGTGATAGCCAGCTTCCTTTTCAAAGCTGACTATTATTCCATCCCAAGATATAAACCACCCTTTGCTTATCCTTTCACCCACTTAGTTAACGTCTCCCTTTGAGCTACTGAGTGCGGTGCTGAGGGAGAGCAGTGTATAAGGATCTTTTAGGCTGCTGTGTAGTCTTTGCAGTAACTATCCAGAAGTGGGGGTTCTGGAGTCCATGGGAATTCTATTTGTAATTTTCGCAGGAAGCGCCATCAGTTTTCCACAGGGGCTTTTTCATATTTCTATCAGTTTCTCCACATCCTCATTGATACCTGGGTTTTGTTTTTTTCACTTTTTTGGTTTCAATAGTCACCCTGGCGTGTGAGGTAGTATTTCGTTGTCGGGTGTTTTTTAAGGTGGGAGAGTGGTATTGGGATGGGGCTCGCTACGGAGCTCAGACTGGCCTGGAATTGAGCTCTTGCTTCTAAGAGCTAATTCTTGGGTTCTAAGGTTATAGGCTGTGCCACCACGGCTAGCTTTGTAGTTTTGCTTTTTTTTTCTTGTGGTTTTTTAAGACTGAGCTTCTCTATGTAACAACCTGGAACTCTCTCTGTAGAGCAGGCTAGCCTCAAACTCACAGAGACTACCACCCGAGTGCTGGGACTAAAGGCATGTGCCACTACCACCCTGCTCGTAGTTTTGTTTTTCATTTCTCTAATGAGTGATGGAGGTGAACATCTTTTCATGTATTTATTGCTCATTTGCATAGATTATTTGGCAAACTATCAAACACTGTGCTCGTTTTAATATTAGGCTACTTTGTTGTTTTTGGTTCTCTATATATCTTGGTTAGTATTTTATTAGATATATGATTCATAAATATTTTCTCTCATTCTGTGGAATTGAGACAGGGTTCCTCTGTGCAACAGCCCTGGCTGTCCTAGAACTCGCTCTGTAGACCAGGCTGGCTTCGAACTCACAGAGATCCACCTGTCTCTGCCTCCTGAGTGCTTAAAGGCATGCACCGCCACTGTCCGGCGGGATTGTAGTTTTATTCTTTTTTCCATCTGGATGGTTGATTTTCTTTTTTAAACAGGGTTTCTCTGTGTAACCACCCCTGTAGTTTTATTCCTATCTTTCTTTTTTCTTTTCAGTTGAGTCTCAGGAAACAGCTGCTGGCCTGGAGCTTACTATGTAGCTAGACTAAACAGACCCCAGACTTGCCCCAGTCTTCCGCCTCTACTTACTTTTTGTTTGTTTTGAGACAGGGTTTCGCTGTAGTTTTAGAGCCTATCCTGAAACTAACTCTTGTAGACCAGGCTGACCTCGAACTCACAGAGATCCGCCTGCCTCTGCCTCTGCCTCCCAAGTGCTGGGATTAAAGGCGTGCACCACCACCACCTGGCTGGCTTGTTACTTTATCCATAGTGTCTTTGGCTTTTTGTTTTGTTTTGTTTTTTGAGCAGTTTTGGTTTGATTTTTGAGGCAAAGTTAAAGTTTATTTTTAAAAGATGTTAATACAGATTTAATCGCATCTGTTGAGAAAGAGTCTTTTGGTGCACAAAATTTTTAAATTTCATTAAGTCCAACCTGATTTTGTCATTGTTGTTGTTTTTGTTGCCTGTGCCTTTAATATCATAGCCAAGATACTAAACTTGATTTACAAATAGCAAACTGATTTTGATACAAACTGATTTTGGTCAGCTAAGAGAAAGATGTACCTTAATGGTTAAGATGTACCCCCTCTACCCTGGAACTCAGACACAGACACACATGGAGCCACAGCTACATACAGATCTACTGGCACGCACAGAGACATGTGCAGAGACTCGAACACAGACACTCAGAGACATACAAGAGACACAAGCACATACACAGCACGTGGACACATCCCACAGGAGTGCGAATGATCAACCCAGGCCTCCAAGCGCCCACCCTGAGTTCACTAGCCACGTGCCCTTTCAGGACAACCTTGAGCCAAAGCCTTTGACTGACTGACTCAGCTTCTGCTTCCCTCTGCACCAATCAACAGCTCAAGGGGCCACAGAGCAATCTTTATGGCTGTCATGTTGGCTGAACTGCAGTACAAATAAGACCGTTTCTAAATAATTCCCAAACCGCTCAGATATGAAGGCTATCATGGGCCAAGACTGGCATCGACTGGGGAGCCCAACAAGGAAAGATTGCCAGAGGCCTTTGCTACTGCCTCTGTGGCGCTGCTGGTCTGGAACCAGCTCCAAGTCAAATACATGTGCAAAGAGGACGCTCAGTATTCCCTCAGCGGCCCAGCCCAGCAGCCTTGCTGCCTCCACCAGGCAGATAAGGAAGAAAGGCAAAGAGAAGCCAGGAGCCTCATGGGAACACCAACTAGAGTCAAGGATTAACCCCACCAGGCCAGTCCCTAACTCCTGACTTCTTACAGGCTCCAAAGTACTGAACCTCTGCCAAAAAGGGTTTTTATGAAATTCTAGAGGAAAAAGATTCTGTAGGGTACACTTCCATTCTAACCAGAGTGTGGGGCTCTGGGGGTATCCCAGCTGTCCATTACCTTCCTGCCTTAGGTTCATTTGCTTTTCAAAAAAAAAATTAAATTAAGCTAGGCAGTGGTGGCACATGTCGTTAATTCCAGCATTTAGGAGACAGAGGCGGCAGATGGATCTCTGTGAGTTTGGGGCCAGCCTGATCTACAGAGTGAGTTCTAGGTCAACCAGGACTGTTACACAGAGAAACCCTATCTCAAAATGCAAATCGAATCAAAAAAATAAATTGATTTATTAGTGTGTGTGTGTGTGTGTGTGTGTGTGTGTGTGTCATAAGTCAACTTGTACTCTCAGAGTTGTTGCTCTCCTTTCTCTGGGTACCATAGATCTAACTTGCTTGCTGCCATCATCACGCTTGCTGCCCATACCCGCTGAGCTGTTTCGCCAGTCCCAACATTGTCTTTCTGCTATTGTTGCGCGTTATTTATTTTGTACCTTGGAAGTCTCAGGAAATAACATGAAACATTAACTCTGGACTGGGGTTGTAGTTCAGTGGCAGAGTGTCTATCATGGGTTCAATCCCCAGAAACACACACACACACAGAAGTTGGCTCTTTATAAAATATGGCTCCTTGAAAATTTAATTAACTTGTGTTGTGATAGGATAAGAGAAGTATGTTTGTGTTTGTTCTTAAGTCAAAAAAGAAATATGGCTCAGATGCTATAACTGACAGAGTCCATCCAATTCCTACACAGCAGGAAGAAAAAGCAATTCATAAAATTGTTTCAAGCAATTCAACAAGAAATAGTGTTAACAAAACCCACCTTTTTGATGTGGAAAAGCATCGGTATTGTACACCCTGAGGATGTAAGTCTGGGTGGAGGTAGAGTTCTACAGTGAGGCAATTACCTGAGCACACACACAAAATGCAGGCCCTCCTGCTGGAGACAATCAGAAGCCCCTGCAAAGTCTCACCCCATCCCATCCACCTGTCAATCTTTTGCTTTTACCCCCTACCATCTTGCCGATTGGGATGTACAGCAGTGTGCCATCTAGTGGTCATAAAAATCACTGTAGGTAACTGCACCTACACATGCTCCAGGCTTTTAGGTTTTCATACCTTTCTTTTTCCTTCTTTTTCTGAGACAGGGTCTCACTATGTAGACAATGCTGGCCTACACACACTTGCACACACACACTCCAAATAAATAAATAAATGTAATTTTTATAAGAACTTTGATTTTCTTTATTTTTAATTTTATTGGTGTTTTGAGACAGGGTTTCTCTGTGTAACAGCCATAGCTGTCCGGGAACTAGCTCTTGTAGACCAGGTTGGCCTTGAACACACAGAGATCCACCTGCCTCTGCCTCCCGAGTGCTGGGATTAAAGGCATGTGCCACCACCGCCCGAGTAGTTTTCATTTTTAACGCTGTGAGAGCGTTAAAATTCTTCTCAAAAGAAAAATGAATACTTTGGTTTTCCTAGGGAAACCATGACCTATCTTGTTAGCATTCAGGCATCTGTACTGGTCTGTCCTTGGGGTTCTGATAGCATATGATGTCTAGCTGGGGTATTGTCCCCCTATTATGTGGTGACTTCATTTAAACTTCATATATATATATATATATATATATATATATATATATATTAGGTTTCTATTTGGCTTTTTGAAAGGCCTTTAGTTCCTCCTTTACCCTACCTTCCAATTTCCTCTCCATTTAATCCTTCTTTTCTACTTTCCTCTTTATTGCTTCATACACTATATTCTATTTCCCCTTCCTTGGAGGATTCCCTCCTCCTCCTGGTCCCTCACTGTCCAATGTCTTTGAGTAGTCTAGACCATACACACACATCTAAAGCTTAAAAGTTAATGTCCATGTATACATGAAAGCATGTGGGGCTGTAGACATGGCCCACATAGTAAGTGCACTTGCTGTTCTTGCTGAGGACCCAGGCTCAATTCCCAGCACCCCCATGGTGGTTTACAATCATCCATTCCTCCATTTCCAAGAGATCCTATTCTTCATCTGATCTCCATGATCATGAAGCATGTACGTCGTGTATATTCATATATGCATGCAAAATACACACACATAAAATAAGATGCATAAATAATAAAATGTTTTCAAAAAGAGGAAACATGCAATGTTTCTTTCCAGGTCTGGGTTTGTTTCTAGCTCTATCCATTTACCTGCTAATTTCAGAATTTCATTCTTAACAGCTGAATAATGTCCCATTGTGTAAGTGTACCCCATGTTCACTGTTCATTCGCAGTTGAGGGACATCCAGGTGTTTTACCAGTTTCTGACTGTTCTGAATAGAGCAGCAGTGAACACGGTTGGGCAAAGTGTCTCTGTAGTAGGATGCAGAGTTCACTGGGTATGTGCCCAACAGTGATATTGGGGGAATCCTGTGGTAAATTGATTTTCAGCTTTTTGAGGAAGTTCACACTATGAGGCCAGGAGCCCGAGACGAGATAGATCATGAGACCTGGGGAAAATCTACTACTGCTGTTCTGCAAAATGAACGCAGTAACCAAATGACTCCTAGTGACATACTGCTATACCCATAGAACGGTCCTTCACTCAGCCCTCAACAGAGAAGCTTCCTCTTACAGTGAGCGGCCATTAACAGGGAGACCCGCAATTGGACAATGTCCCGAGAGTGAAGGACTTTGGAACACTCAGCCCTAAACAGGGTGTCCTTATCAAAGCCCTCCCCTCGAGGCTCAGGGATGCGTGTGGAAGAGAAAGAAGACAGATTTAAGAGTCAGACAGGGTGGATGTGCACAGGAGCTCACAGAGACTGTGTCGTGGGTACGAGGCCTGTGAGAGCTCACGTCAGAAAATCCCACACAAAGAAGGGGAAATGGGCACAGAACCCCGTCCCTAGCCAGGAAGCTGTTTGATATTTGTGCCTGCTAGGACAGGGAAAGCCGGTTCTCTTCAGTGAAGGTGTACCAACCACTCCAGGGCAGGCTCCACGCCCAGGAGTAGCTGAACACCACAAAACAAATCCCACGTTGTGTGTGTGTGTGTGTGTGTGTGTGTGTGTGTGTGTTTCTAAAAGAATAAAAGCACATGGAATTGATAGGTGGGAGGATCTGGGATGAGTTAGGGGATATATTGTACAAAATTATTTTAATTTTTCTAAAAAAAATTGCTAGGTAGTGATGGTGTGCACCTTTAATCACAGCACTCAGGAGGCAGAGGCAGGCAGATCTCTGAGTTTGAGGCCAGCCTGGTCTACAGAGTGAGTTCCAGGATAGCTAAGGCTACGCAAAGAAACCCTGTCTTGAAAAAACAAGCAAAAACAAAAAATGAAAGAGAGAGAAAATGAAGTGATCTTACAGAATCTGAATCTCCCTCACCTCTTAGGGTTCACAAGCCACCCCTGAAGAGTGGAACAAAGTTGTTTTTTTTTTAATATTTTTATGGTTTATTTAACTTTATTTTATGTTCATTGGTGTAAAGGTGTCAGATCCCCTACAACTGGATCTCCAGACAGTTGTGAGCTGCCATGTGGGTGCTGGGAATTGAACTCTGGTCCTCTAGAAGAGGAGTCAATGCTCTTAACCACTGAGCCATCTCTCCAGCCCCTGGAACGAAGTTTTTAAACCTGTTTTCCCCTCACGCCAGAGCTGCTCATTCATGTTTTGTGATGCAGCCATTCTTCAGCCAGGGCAGAACCCCAGCTCTAGCAAGAAGACGGCTGGATGAACCAAAGTCTTTCTTAGGGCCAATGTCCTTGATGAAGAGACACTGGCTCCTGTCTGGGTGAGGTCCTAGGGACTCCTGCCTCAGTGTCCTCCCAAGAGGCTTGCTTCTCAGACCTACTAAGGCCTGACCCCATGTTTGGCCAGGGAAGGTTCTGGGATGGGCCCCTGTGCTCAAGTGATCCAGGAACCTATTCAGGCCAGAAGCACAGTTTCAGGGGTTGGAGCAAGCCTCTGGGGTCAGTGCCCTCTTATGGCCTTCTTTGTTCTGCTGTGACTTGGCTGTTTGATGTCAATCTTCCTAAGCTATTGCTTCCCATTGCTTCAGGATGAGAATAATAATCATAAAACCTGCAGAAGGGGTTATTGAGACCAAAGGAGATTATCTGTGAGAGTGTTTGGCACAGTCTGTTACACAGGAAATGTTCAATAAAGGCTAAAGGCCAAAATGGGCACCCAACTGTATTTCAATCGCGAAGGGTGACGAGTGTGTGTGTGTGTGTGTGTGTGTGTGTGTGTGTGTGTGTATTATATGTGTGTGTGTAAGAGAGAGAGAGGGCGGGCCTGAAGAATCAAGGTTAGAATTCAGAGGAATGGGTTGTTCAGCTGGTCAGAGACCTCACCTGGAGGGGTGGGGAGGGGAATTGAGCAGGCTAAAGAAGCCTCCAACAGGTAACAGCCCAGGAAGAGCCACAGAGGGCCTAAGTGCAAAGTACAGAGTGTACGAAGCAAGATTCATGTCGTCAGAGTTCAGAGCCAAGTAGCAGCCATTACTTTTACCAATGCTAACCAGCCTAAGCAAAGAGAGCGTCTTGTGTTCCTGCCACTGAAGGGGCTAAAGCTCGGTCAGGACTTCAGGCACAACAGAACCGGTTTAAACAGGACCATCGGGAACTGGTCTCTCACTCCCAGAGCCTCTAATATCTATCACAGCTATAGTCTAAGGCTAGATTGCTCTGCATAGTAGCAAAACCTCGTACAACCACCCTAGGCCCCTCTTTTGAGAACTCTTGCAAAAGTCCTGGGGCTGCCATTCATGGACACACATGCCTGCCTCTGAACCAATCACAGTGGACCAAGGGATGGAATAATCTGATTGGCCTAATTTTGTAT